>VDFB02340936.1:0-17038 GCA_007258455.2 Sequoia sempervirens
AATGAATATTAATGGGACACCATTTATAAGGATGAATTCTCGAAGGATAAACAAGTTGATATTATACACAAATATGCACCTGTTCTTATACAAGGAGAAGGGTCAAGGTCTTCACTCGATTATGTTTTACAAAGCGATCATGACTCAAGTGAGGAAGAATCAGATTCTAACGAGATGGATAATCAACAGGAGAATACCATCATAGACCTTGTCTACCATGAGGATGACAACCACATCATGACTTTGACAATTCAAGACCTTACCCAACCTAATGATCCTATGCCTTTAGTTTATCCAGAACTTATAGATTGGGATATTGACGCACCTATCCACATTCCTACATTCAGTAATGATGAAGATGTTATAACTTTCCTTTGTTCCTCAAATGAAGAAAACAATTGTTTCATTCAAGAATCTTATACTCATGATTTTGACAAAGAGAGTGTCAAGTCTCTTAGCTGCAAAATAAATGAAATAAAAGATGGATCTATTGGTGAAAACCGAAAAAAAGGCAATGATAGATCAAAACAAAAGAAAAATAAAGAGCGAATCTGACAGTGAAAACCTTTCTGAGGCATTGAAGGATGAGAAACTTGACACTCTTCCCAAGTATTATCATGAAAGATCTTCTATTTTGATTGAACCAACAGAATCAATCAACATAAGTACACCAGAGCAGCCAAAAGTTTTGCAAATTGCAGCATCATTAACAGTTGAAGAAGTCCAGAAATTCATGCAATTCTTGAAGGATAATCAGATTAACTTTGCTTGGTCATATGTTGATATGCCAGGGTTAGATCCTAATCTAATAATGCATCATTTATCTATCAACCCTGGGATAAAACCTGTAAAGCAAAAGCTCAGAAAGATGCATCCACATGTTGCATTATTGGTCAAGGAAGAATTAAAGAAGCTTTTAGATGTTGGATTCATTCAAACTATTGACTATGCAGAATGGATTTCAAACATTGTACCTGTTTCAAAGCCAGATGGAAGGATCAGAGTTTGTGCAGATTTCAGGGATTTAAATAAAGCATGCCCCAAAGATGATTTTCCTTTACCTAACATAGATCTGATTGTTGACTTAACTGCTGGACATGCAATGTATTCATTAATGGATGGATTCTCAGGATACAACCAGATAAAAATTGCACCAAAAGATCAAGATAAAAACAACGCTCACATGTCCTTGGGGTACTTAATATTGCTGAACGTCATGCCATTCTGCTAAAGAATGCCGGAGCTACTTATCGAAAAGAGCAATGACAACTATTTTTCATGATATGATACATACATTCATGGAAGATTATGTAGACGATTTACTTGCTAAATCTCATACACTAGATGAACACCTAGAAATCTTGTCAAAAATCTTTGTCAGAATGGAAAAATTCAATGTTCGACTGAATCCAAAGAAATGTGTCTTCGGTGTTACATCTGGAAAACTCCTAGGGTACATTGTTTCAGAAAAGGGTATAGAAGTTGATCCAGAAAAGGTACAAGCTATAATGGACATGCCTCCACCATGAAATATCAGTCAATTAAGATCATTGCAAGGAAGATTACAGTCTATTAGAAGGTTTATAGCTCAACTGGCAGACAAAAGCTTGCCATTCACACATTTACTGCATAAAAATGTTCCATTTAAATGGGATGACAAATGTGAAGCAGCATTCAATCAGATCAAGCAATATCTTACACATCCACCAGTTCTAATTCCGCCTATTCCAAGAGAGCCGCTTATACTCTATATTTCAGCAACAGAAGTATCTTTGGGTGCATTGCTAGCACAAGAAGATTCTACAGGTAAAGAAAGGGCTATATATTATATCAGCAGAACCTTAACAAGACATGAGTTAAACTACAGTTTCATTGAAAAAGCCTGTCTTGCAGTAGTGTTTGCTTCTCAAAAATGGTGACATTATATGTTAACTCATACAGTTAAGCTGATAACAAAGATAGATCCATTGAAGTACCTATTAAGCAGAGCCACTTTAACAGGAAGACTTGCAAAATGGGTAATGATCTTAAGTGAGTTTGATATTCACTATATAGATCGAAAAGCGATTAAAGGACAGGTCATTGCAGATCAGGTAGCTGAAGCTCCTTTACAAGAAGATAATCCAATACATATTGAGTTTCCTGATGCAGATGTCTTTACAGCAACAATTCAGAGACCGTGGGCATTATACTTTGATGGATCATATACACAATATGGCTCGGGGGCAGGGATTCTTTTTGTTACACCTTAAGGACATACCATCTCAAGATCATATCGGTTGATGTTTCCTTGCACAAATAACATAGTAGAATATGAGGCATTACTCATAGGATTAAAGATAGCTTTGGAATGGCAGATTACAGAGCTGGAAGTTTATGGTGATTCACAACTTATCATTAATCAAATCAATGATGATTATCAAACCAAAGATGATAAGTTGCTACCATACAAACACATGGTGGATGATTATAAGAAATATTTTGTGTCAATTAAGTTTTCACAAATATCAAGAATTGACAATAAAGCTGTAGATGCAATGGCTACCATTGCTTCTTTATTACAAATATCAGAAGATCAAACCAAGTATGAATTCTTGGTGGAACAATTGTTTTCTCCTGCATATGATAATCCTGAAACCCAAGTTATATGTCATTTGACTGGTTTAGATTCACCCTTATATGGCAAAACATATACCTATTTGAAAGATAACATCTTGCCTTTAGATTTATCCCGAAACCAAAAACGGAATTTTATTCATCAATCATCCCGTTATACTTTAATTGCCAATATCCTTTATAGACGTGGTCTTGATGGTACACTCCTTAGATGTCTTGAACGTGACGAATCTGAAAAAGCCTTACAAGAGGTTAACGGTGGTATTTGTGGAACTCACTCAAGTGGTTTGACCTTAGCAAAGAAACTTGTCAGAATGGGATACTATTGGCCTACAATGGAGCAAGATTCTTTTACTTTTGTTAAGAAATGTTCTAAATGCCAGATTCATGGGAATCTTATTCATGCACCTGCACATGAATTGCAGCCTTTTATTTCAACATGGCCTTTTTCTCAGTGGGGATTGGATCTTGTTGGTAAAATACATCCTTCATCGTCAAATGGTCATAAGTTTATCATCACAGCTACTGAGTATTTTACAAAATGGATTGAAGCTGTTCCTCTAACAACAGTGACTGGTAAACAG
The DNA here is from genome assembly GCA_007258455.2 of Sequoia sempervirens. NCBI lineage: Eukaryota > Viridiplantae > Streptophyta > Pinopsida > Cupressales > Cupressaceae > Sequoia > Sequoia sempervirens. The sequence goes on from VDFB02340936.1 coordinate 3,201, forward strand.
ATATCTTCATTTATCCTGAATTACATTATTTGTAGATATGGAATTCCTACTTCTATTGTTACTGATAATGGAAGACCTTTTAAGAATCAGGATGTTGATGAACTTTGTGAAAGATTTCATATCCAACACAGGTACTCCACACCTTATTATCCACAAGGTAATGGTCAAGCAGAAGCTTCTAACAAGACCATTTTAAAGATATTAAAGAAGATAGTAAATGATGCTGGACGTGATTGGCATGTTCAACTCAACCCAGCTTTGTGGGCATATAGAACTAGTATTCGCACACCAACAGGAGCTACACCATATGCTTTAGTCTATGGAGCAGAAGCAATCTTACCATTGGAAGTTGAAATACCTTCGCTTAGGGTTTCACTTAAGGGATTGATAAGTGATGAAGACTACTGAGTTTCTCACCTTCAAGAACTCAAACTATTAGATGAAAGATGCCAACATGCAGCTGATCACTTGAAAGGTTATCAACAAGTCATGTCTCGTAGTTATAACCACAGAGTTAAATCACGGGCATTTCAAGTGGGTGACTTAGTTTTGAAGGAAAATCCACGTAATCAGCAAGATAGAGAAAAGAAAGGCAAATTTGAACCTAATTGGCTTGGTCCATTTGTTATTATAGCAGCATATGGTTCTGGAGCATATCAATTATCCACATCAGAGGGGGACCTGTTTGAAGATCCAACCAATAGTATTCACCTTAAGAAGTTTTATGTCTAAAAAGTCCTGAAAAAATCAAAAAAATCATAAAAAGTCCTGAAAAAATCAAAAAAATCATAAAAAGTCCTGAAAAAATAAAAAAAAATCATAAAAAGTCCTGAAAAAATCAAAAAAATCAGAAAAATCTTGAAAAAGTGCAATAAAAACAAGTGGTGAAAACTTGGCAAACAAGCGCTACTTGTGATCGAAATGGGCTCCTCCATTTATTAGTTTATGTCTTATTTTCACTTTAGGCATCATTCATCCACGTCTATCATCTGTAAATATCTTTCATTATCCATACCATGTAGTGGGAATCTTTAGGTTTCATCATGGCTTGATGAAATTTGTACATATCTTTTATCTTTAGGTTGTGTTTACATTGGGGGCAAAACGCAGAAAAATACAATAGAGGGGCAACGAGCTTTCAAAATATCTCAAACAGACAAATAACAGCTTGACAAAAACAAAACACAACCTAGTCATATCAAATCACAAACATATTCATGTCAATCGAAATCTAAACAAAATGATCCAAACAAACTATCGACATGCAGAATATCAATGATGGTAACCAAATTGGATGATCTTAATCTGAATAAATGTTTGAAATGCCTTAAACAGGATTTGAATGGTTGTTTGATTTTCTATCATATCTCTGGAGTAATTCGATGATGTTCTGAACTAGAAAAGCAAGGAAGGAGTATGATTTTTCTTTGTCTTCTGTTTGTGAGGAAACTCATTAGTACTATGCAAATTGGTCGCGAGACATGCTCTACTATGGATCATGGATGACATTTCCGAATTTGCATGGGAAAAGGGTTAACTCTTGTCTGTTTATGCAAGCAATACTCAGGTCATCTCGGTTCAATTATACCTAGATGCTTGTATTAACTTGCTATATTAAAAATCATGAAAGCAATACTCAGGTCATCACTGGTGCTAACATACCCTTGATGCTTGTATTAACTTTCAACATTTCAAAGCTCTATGATGATACAAAAAGCATGTATAAGCTCTCCAAATGGCAATATTGTATGAATGTCTTGCATGGTTAGTATAGATTGCATTCATGTTAGAATTTGCATTTTGAATTTATAGATTCCCAAAAGCTGGCAAAGAATCAAAGATCTATATCTTTTCAAATATGACTGAGTATATTTTGACATTCACAAAACATCATACATTCATTCATTTATCATAAACATCATTTCATAAATTATTGCATCATCTATCATAAACATCATACATTCATTCATTTATCATAAACATCATTTCATAAATTATTGCATCATTTATCATAAACATCATACATTCATTCATCTATCATAAACATCATACATTCATTTATCTCATACCATCATGAAATCATCATATATAGTACACATCATATATATATATATATATATATATATCATGTAAAATCATCTCTGCATATCTCAAAAATGAATGTCAAAATGTACAAGGATGTCAAATTACAAATGATATAATATCATCAAAAATGTGATCATCTCACGGTGTATACAAAATGTCTCAACAGAATATCATCATATACAATGCACTAGGCAGAACTATCCTGTGATGGAGCTGGCCTAGACTCCGCACTACCCGCCTCGATGGACTCAAGCCCGCCGACTCCCGTGGCCTCTAGGGAGGCAGGTAATGGCTGTCACACCCCTCGCCGTAGTAATGAGCCACTATGAGTAGATCGCGGATCGAAAGTATAGCTATTCTCTCGCCACTGGACCGTGATCATGATATCTCGGTAATGATAAAACTCTCTATACCCTCGTGAACTCCTCTCATCATATCACCGGAAAAGTGCTACTCGCCACTCTCTCGTACATCCGCTAAGGCAATGGCCCTCGCTTCACCCCGCCGCTTCCAGCCGCGATTCTCTCTAGCGATCGAAGTCACCGACCGCGAATCAGAAATCAAGGCCTCGCGGTTCGCGGATAGCCGAGCCTACAAGCTCAGACCGCGGCTCTCGCAGAGTGATATCTAACTCATATCACCGCCGGATCCACCGCATCGAGATGGGTCAAGATGCCTCATCCGCGGGTCCACCTCGCCACACTACCTCCTTCCTCGGGCTTACACTACCTCCTCTCACATCTCGCTGCTTCTCTGCCACTTCTACTATCACTACCATCATTCTATCCAGTCATCATTCTCCCACTCCTCTCACCTCACTGGCTCCTTCAATACCACCACTTCACCTTCGCTGACGTTTCTCGTCTTTTTCAATGATGAGCAACGCCTCTATATGATCAAACATGCGTGGAGGAGGATGTGTAGAACATACTGAACATACTCATGTGTCGCCCCTGCATCCAGAACATCCGCCTGGTAGTCCCACATCTGTGCACCTAAACTGATAAACTCTACAACAGCTGCATCATAAGAGATCCGTGGGCCCCACACTGCAAGCTCTGCCTGTCGCCGTGCATAAATAGCTGAACCAACAGGCATACCCTGAGTTCGACCAAACTGTCGCAATACACGTCCAGCAAGAAATCTCTCCAAAATCCATGTGGTCCGTCCAATCAAAAATCTGGAAGTGCATACAAAAGGCATCTCCCTCGCATCCTCTGGCCATGGCTCACAATCCAAATATGGCCTCCAGCATACTGTATCCAAACTATCCAATAGCCGCTGCCAATACACTAGTTTGCCCAGTCTAGGCTGAGCAATAATATGTGAATATCTCCATCTGTATGCTCGACCAGCTGGTCGATCTCCTCGAGTCAATGGACGTAACACTGCAAAATGCTCCCATGCCCATATCTGTAATAATGAGCATCCAACCGCAAAACTCCGGCCTCTACCATAGACAATGTGATGTAACTCGTCATATAGGTGGGCTAGCATACAGGTACCCCATGCATATCGTGTGCCCTACATCACCATGCTCTCTAAGACACGACCCCATCCGATCGCGAACCCCTTCGACCTATGGTCGGGGCACAACACACCTCCAATGAAACCTGCAAGCACAGCTGGTAGTGGTGGGTAGGAATCTGTAATCTCACTCCATGGGATGTAGTACCCAGCTATCTGATCATCTCTGAATATCCGTCTCAAAGCAAGAGTACCTCCAGCCTCTCGTCTGTCAAACACAACTACCTCTCCCATCACTGGGATCCGTAGGATGCGATATACATCCTCGGGAGTCACTGTAATCTCGCCGGTCGGTAAATGAAAGGTGTTGGTATCGCTATGCCACCTCTCTGCAAGTGCTGTCAATAGAGCCCTATTGAGGCGAACCTCGGGCATATCAAGTAATGAAGTCAAACCATAGGCATCAATGACATCTCTATCAGACTGTAATAAATGTGGAATCAATGACCATGTACTCGGAAAAGCCTCTTGTATCTGCAAGACACCTAGTCTCTCCTGTTCACATACATTATCAAAACAACATCAATATCAAATCATTTTAACATATCAATTCAAAATGAATCAATCAAATTATTTGTTTTCCATCATCATGGAACGCAAATAATCAACATCAAGTTTCTTTCTAACAACTTTAGAAGAAAACTTATCTATACTATTTGTTTTTAACAACTTTAAAAGCAAATTTATCAACTACTATTTGTTCTCCAACAATTTGGGAAACAAATTTATCATGTGGAACAAAAAGCGCTACAGAACTAGTTGTATGCGCTACAAAAATCTTTATCAGCGCTAAATAAAATTTTGCGCTACAGAATCAATTAATGGCGCTATGATTTATATCACGGGCGCTATGGAAAAGTTTGCGCTACAATATTGGTTAAGAGCGCTATAATACATCTTAGTTGCGCTACGATATCATATGCGCTATGGAAATAATCAAAAGCGCTATGAAATATATCACGGGCGCTATGGAAAATTATGCGCTGTGGAAAATTTCAAATGCGCTACGATACGCCTTAAGGGCGCTACAATATTGTATGCGCTACGAAAATTGTTGAGTGCGCTACGAAAAACTTTAAGAGCGCTAAAACTCAATGTTTTTGAATTAAAACATTAAAAACGTGCGCAAAATGAAATTTTCGACAGACAAGCAGTTACGAGACACATACCGGAGGTCCGTAGTGCGCCGGCCGCTGATGACGTCGGATACGCTCGAAACGGTGCAGGTGAACTGGAAGTGCCATGATTGTCAACCCAGAGCTCAAAATTTGCAAATTTTACTAGGTTAGAATTGAAAATGACATGGAAAATGACATTTTTAACCTATATAATGGTAAAATTGGGGCATTTTTATCATATTTTCACATCCTAGGGGCAATTTCTTTATCAAATTTTCATTTCATATCTTATCAGGGCAATTTCTTCATATCATAAGTTTCGAACGACAAATCGATATCTTAAAAATCATCAAAATTCAAAAATTCAAATATCGATTCATCGTTCGCGGGGGCATACACATACATCTATTAAATGTTTCAAATCAATATTTGGGGCAAAATTTCAAAATTCTTTGAAGTAATGCGTAAAACACATCACTTCAAAGAGGGGCAAAATGTATACACTTAAAAATGGTCATATCACATTGTCTGGTAATTAATTAAATATTTTTAATATTTAATTAAAATCTTTTGATTCTATCTACGTATAAATAAATTTAAATAATTTATTTATATTGTTCATGATTTCATTTCGATTAAATATTTAATCACCTTTTCATATTCATTTCTTAATTAATTAAATAAATGTTACAATTTATTTATATTAATTATCATATAATCTTAGTTTGAATATTTTATTCAAATAAAGATTAAAATATTATAATTCTTCTAAATATCATTTATAATTAAATATTCCAAAATATTTGATTATTTCTTCTAATCTAATATTCATTTTTAAATCATTTCAAAATTCCTCTAAATCAATTCAAAAATCTATTCATAATTAAATATTTCCAAAAATATTTAATTAAATTCTTCTAAATATTTCAAAAATCTTCTAAAGTCATTCATGATTAAATATTACCAAAATATTTAATTAATTCTTCTATAGTTTTCAAAAAAATCAAAAATCAAATATCAAAAAGCAATAAAGGAAATTAAATAAATTTAAATATTTATTTAATTTGGGATTTATCTTCAACTCCCGGGAAACAAACTGCCAAAACAGAAAATTAAATTTCTCTGTTCCTGTGCAGGCTTGTTCCCGTGGGTTGAAGACAAGCTTCCATTCTTCTCTCCAACCTCTCAACCTCCTCCCTTTTCTTCTCAACTTCTCAATCTCTCACCATTCAAACATACCAGACAATTCACAGCCGTAGATTCTTGCCAGCCGGGATGAAGCCTGCAAAAATCTATAAATACAGCTGCCGGGAGCTCCAAATCATATAGAATTGGAAGCAAGAAAACTATAGCCAAATTACAAGCAGCATTAGCATTCATAGAGTATTATCATAGCAATAGTATAGCAATCATAGCAATAGAATCATGACTCATCTCATCTACAGCCCCTGTACATAATTACAACCCCTGTCCATCTTCACCATCATTTAGGATAGTTTTCCTTTGCATACTCGTTCTGCAGCAGTCATTTGGAGAAGCTCACACAATCTGAGAGCCAGAAAGCTTCAAACCAATCTCTGGAGATAGAGAAAGACGGAACGTTCTTGAAGAATTGTTATTTTATAGCCAAGTTTATTTCAAATTTTCTTCAATTTAAAGTTCTGTTAATAGTGTTTTGTTTTAATTAGATTAACAATAGAATACATTACACAACAGTCATTTATGCCTAGTACTCTATGCTTTGGTGATTTTATTGTGCTTGCAAAGGAAAGATATGATTTGATCCTTGAAAAATTAATGTAGTATAATATGAATAAGGCTCCACCAAGAAAAGGTTTTGATCCAGAGGGATATATCAATTCTTCCAAACAAAGGATAAACTTTGGAGGATATGATCATGTGCCCTAGTAGTTTGATGACATGATTAGAAATTTGGAGGCTGAGGAAGCATAGAGAGTGGTGGAGGAATACAACCAAGGGCTGCTGGATATAGGGTTCCCTTTTTCTAGAGATGAGGAATCTAGAGAAGATATGCCATGAGACCTACCCAGTAGGATTTCTAGATTAAAAAATCAAGATTACAATTACCCTCCTAGGGAACCAATTGTTGAAGAGAGCCAAGATACAGACACCAAAGAGATGGCATATAGGTCATTTGTAGTAGACAATGAATTTGTGAATTCTTCATAATTCAGATCTTTCTTGTATAAGCAAAAGGGAAAGGAGATAAGGGAGACAGTTGATAATATTACACCAAGCAATGAGGAGCAACTACTAAATAATTTGAAATTAACAGTGGATAGAGAAATGGCTAATATGACCCTCAAGAAAGGAAGGAAAATGTTAGAGGATGTTGGAGTTATGATCTTTCTAGGGATGGATTTGATTTTTGCATTGGTCTTTGATAGCTTCTTAAAGGATAATAGTGCCACACACAAGCTTAGTCCAGAGGGGGTGACAAAAATATATGCTGGATCCAAATATAACCTGGATGAAGGATCACTCATGATATGGGCCTTGTATCCACCTCATAGAAATTCAGTGGTGATTGATACTGAGAAAACATTTGGACATGTCATGACTGTGAAGGTTGGAGAGGTAGATCATGTGGCGATTGTAGACATTGGGATTAATGTGGAAAAATTGAATAAAGCCCAAATACAAATCATGATCAAAGAAACAAAAATGGACAAAATGAGTAATGAAAGGATCATGAGAGAAAATGATCATTTGAAGGACATGCTAGGAGTCACGATGGGACCTCCTAAATTAATAACACATGGTGAAAGCTCATAGGTAAAAGATAATTGGGAGGAGTCAACTGCATATTCACAAGGTAAATGTGATACACTCACTGCAATAATTAGAAAAAGGCAAGCCAACTTAATGATTTCATTGAATAAGCTATGGGGAGCATATTCAAAGAACCATGTTACAGGGAAGGAACACAAGAGAATTGATGGAAGGATTCAAGAAATTTTTTGAGAATTAAATGAAGGAGATGTCCTTGACAGTGTGGCCATTGGTATGGGTAACCAAATTATAAAGAAACACAGGGACTATTATGAGGAACTGTAAGAAGATGCAAAGGGGTTGGTTGATGTTACGAATATGGGACTGCCTACACTATTTGAAGATGGAGAAAAGTAGAAAGAGAAAGCCAAGTGGATCAAAGAATGTAAATTGATGCTACAAAGAATTCTGGAAAATGCTATAGGGAAGGATTTGACATTGGATGAGAGCTACGAGCAAAACGAAAGGATGATAAAGGTAGAAATATCAGCCAGGAACACATTAGGAGATGCCAATACTCATGAATGGTAGGATTATCTAGATCATTTATCAAATGTTCATCTATGGCTAAATAGAGCCTAATCTCTTGTTTTAATTAGTTAAGTAAAATAAAACATTTGTGAAGGGATGTTTCCCTTCCAAGTTTAGATGTATTTATATATGTTCCATAGTAATGCAACAGATATAGGCATTAGGAGATATTCAATAGATAGCTTTCTAGAAAAATGCTTTCATATATAGAGACTTAGATGCATGTATTTTGATGGAGTACATGAAGATATCTAAGTCACGAATTAAGACTTTGGTATTAGTTGTTTGTTAAATTTATGCAGTTATTTGATTGTCTCCATTCTGGTGCTTCTCTATTGTTTAAATTGATATAACAAGTTTATACTCTATTTATCATTGTACATTTGCTATATATGTGTGATTTGTTTATTCAATTCTCTTAAGTAGGGATTAAAATATTTTAAGCAATCACAACAATTGGGAAGTGTTAGTTGGATTAATAAGAAGAACCACATAACTAGAATTTCCATTCTATCTCAAGAAGAGTTTGTTAATTATTCACTTGCACGTTTACAAAAGTTGTAAACATTTTTTGTGCCTGATAGTTTGACTTATTTCCATTATTGAAATCCACATTTGCAAATATTCATTACACTCCATATACCCAATAAGGTACTAGTATCCCCTTGTCCATCAATAAATCTAATTCATTTTATACATCTGTTAATTGGACATATTTGTTAGTTAGTTCATGTTAGATTAGGATCACATCTGTTCACTATAAACTTTCCATTGTGGATAGATTACTATAGTTAAATAACATCAATTAAGTTTGCTCAGTTAGTATAGGTAGACCCACCTAGGTTTAGCAACACCAAAAGAAAAGAAGGCTCGGGTCATTAAGCCTTGTACGTTACCCTAAAGCGTACCAAGAGATTGGAAACCTCCTGTGGTTTTTCAACCAGCATTTTTGAGTGCTAATAGGGTCCACCACGAAAAGGATTTGATCCAAATACATATGCATTTACGGTTTTCATTTATTTCTAATTTAGTTTAATAGTTTGATCGATTTCATATTATATGTGTTGAAGACTTTAGAATTTCAATTACATTAATTTATGGATATGTTGTATCTATAACACTGCAAAACCATATGCTCTTTACATTTACACTTTCATTTAGAAATACACATTTATATACATAGATATAGATTTCTTTAATGATATGTTGCATTTATTGTTCTAGGAGAGCATCCAGTAATTGCATTTATATTTACATTTTCAAATACATATACATACATACATACATACATGCATACATACATATATATGTGTGTGTGTGTATGTATATCATTTATATTCAGTGTTCAGACACAACCCATTAGGTCTACACATGGATAAAAATTCATAAAATTAGATCTCCCATACATATTTTGTTGAAACCTAGGCTTGAACCTCTCATTTCACATGCTTTTCTTCTCAAAACTATTGAGGACAATAGCTATAGCTTCTTTATTTCTCATCCTACAATTACAATAGTATCCATGGGGCCTCTTACACAAGCTACAATAATCACAAAAAGTGAGGCTCCTTTATATCATGTTTAGACTACAAAAGGCAGCTACTCAAAATAGGGTAACCGAGATATATGCAAAAGAAATGAAGCTTTCTAACTCAAATCAATGTAAGCCCGCAAATCAGATTCAAATCAAAAGATGCATATATTCATGACATGGAATTGATTTCACATCAAAATATGGCGTATGTGACCCGATATAGTTCTGCAAAATAGGAAAAATACAAGAAATTTTGAAGAAAAACATAATTTTTTTGAAATGTCAAGAGCTTGTATTTTAAATCCTCAACCATCAACAACCATTACAATGATCATGCATGCATTTTAAAAGATTTACACCTCAACCGCTTTGAACAACCACCTCTACAAGGCACCCAATCTTTTATGATCACATGAAACATAAAACACACTAATTTCAAGGTTGTTAACATCACTATTGAAATGTTTTAATTTTTGACCTTTCAAACATTAAAAAGTACATCATTAAATTAATTATGTAATGGCATAAAAATTAAAAACATCATGAATTAATTATGTAACCACATAATTCAAATGTAATTCTATCAAGAAATTAATATCAAATAGATAATATAATCACATAACTCATACATTTCAATGTCATTGATCTTCTTCATCCAACTCTTTATCTATATCATCCGATCCAGATTCGACATTGTAAGGATTGGTCATATCATCATCATTATCATTGATATCAGTTTTGATAATTTCATCATCCACACAAATATCATCTTCATGAACATTAACTCCTACATCATCATGATCTAGTTCCTCCTCTTGACATCTGTCAAGCACATCATCAACTAATTGTTGATCCTGATCATCATCTACATCATCTTCTAGTTATTCAATATCTTCTTCTTCCACCACATTATACTTTACCAACCTTCCTATTGGATCATGTCTAACAACAAATGACCAACCCGGTTTACCTGGAACCTCTGAGTAAAATACCTGCTCACATTGGCTTGGAAGAAGATAGGGCTCATTTCCAGCTCGCTCGATCGACCTTGTATTAACCATGGTAAATCCATTATCATGTTTAATAACAGTTCTCTCAAGATCATTTTCATTCAATTGTAGCATGTACCATAGGACAATGAAAAAAACTAATCTGAAGGACTTAAATTCACACTCAAGTATATCATCCAAAATCCCATAGTATCAATTTCCTAAGACTTCTGGATGGATGTCGCTTCTAGATAAAACATTAGTCACCTGAAAGACTACAGTTATATCAGAATCACAAGTTTTCTTCATGTCATCCAAATTTTGATTTGAAATCTATGACCATTGTACCACATAGCCTTGTGGTGTTTCACCTGCAATATTTCAAACATGTAAAAATTATTGCAATATCATCAGTTGATAAAAATATTTATTCTTGGCCGAATGCATGCAAAGAAAAAAATCTCAACATATATATTGGTGCAGGAGCACCTAGATCTTGTAAATGCCTTCAAAAGGTTGATATGTTAAATTTATATGTTCAAGTATAAATTTGTGTGTCAAGGCCATGAAAAGGATAATTTGAATGTAATCAAATCATAAAAGAAGTCACTAGGAGGTGAAAATGCAAAAAATGCAAATAATGCAATATTATGTAAACAAAAAGGCATAAATCAAGCATATTAGGAGATAAGAGGCAGTTTGAACCGATGAGAAGTTAGAAAAGGAAGTTATTAAGAGGGAAAAAGTTATTAAAAGCATGGCAAGGCATGGAAGAGTAGAATCTTGAAATTCTTGTAATAAAATCTTGAATAAAAGCCCTATTTTTCTGAGTTATCAAGCATTCTTTCTATTTCTCCTAACTTGTATTGCTAATTTGGTAACATCCAAGAGTTAGTTCTTGTGTAATATCATTTTAGGAAGAGTAGTTTTCATTGTTAGAGAGTCTGAAAGTTAGTTTTAAGTAGCAAAAGAATCAAAGACAATCCTGTGTCTCGGGCATAGTTAGTTTCATTGTGATTTTGAGAGTCCCTAAAGAACTTTAAGGCCCATCCCACTGATGTAAGCCTAGTAGAAATGGTGGGATGGGATAAGTATGGTGTCCTTTATCTGATTTTTTTTTGTGTGAGTGCAAGGTATCAATAATATGGTGCTTTTTTTGATGATTTAAAGTTAATTTTTTGAGTTTTCCTCTTGAAAATGAAGGTTTCTAGCAGGGTATTGGAGAAATAACGTATGCATGTCCAAGGAGATGTTTATAAAGGAATTTTTAGACATAATGGATCATGTTTCAATGGTTTTCCAGAGTATTGGAGGCTTGTAAGGGTGATAATCATAAAACCCTCACTGTTTTGGGTGTTTCCAGCCTAAAATTAAGGGTTTGATAATACACTTTCTAAATGGGTCTTTCAATCTTTGAAAGTGGATAAATATGGTGTTTTGTGACCTTTACCTTGACTATTTGAGGTTTTCTAACAATTTGGAGTTGGAAAAAAGGTGGATTCTTTGTAAAATAGCCCTATTCTAATAGCCTTTCTTGGGCATACAATCTAAAATCTTCTAGTTTCTCCATTATAGATCATTCTGATTTTTTGTTTGATGATAGGGGAATTAAGAGGTCTCTAAATGCGCCTTTGGATCTTGGTTTTGAACCTAGTGTGAGTGGTTCACCCAATCTAGGGTATGGAGGTCTATTGCTAATTAATGTTCAGATTTCATGGACAATGGAAATCTATGTGTATAGGGAAGTGAGTGACCTTAAATACTTGAACCTTGTCATTTGGATGGAGTTGCAGTAGAATTTATGCTTGAATAAGGTTGTAAAGGAAATGCATATTGTTTTGAGAATGATGATTCTATTATGTGTCTTGGTATCTTACAGAGTAGGAAAATTTGATATTTATACACTAATGTATTGAATTGATTTCTCTCAAAACATGATGAATCTTGTGTCTTGAAGGACTGATTAACTAGTTGATAGAAAGAAGGATTGGTCTTTGTTAGTTTCCCTTGTAAGGAAAATGAATTGGTGCTATTTGAGAAGTTTAGACTATTTTCAATTATTGAAGTTTGGTTATTGACATTTTGGAATCTAATTTAGAATAAGTGTTTTGTTGTCTTGAGGATATGATGTATACATGAATTTGAAGGATTGGTAATTGGTTGTGTAGCAAGTGAGCATAATGTGTTGCCTTATGAAAGGATGAGAGAATGTATAGATGTTGATATGGTGGTTGAGAATGATGTGGATTCTATTGATTGAGTCAAAGTTTTCTAATATGGTTTTTGCTTTGAATGAGTCAATTGAAATATTGATAATGACATATGGTTTGTTGAAATTTGAGAGCTAACTTGTTTCCTTGAAGTCTTGTAGAATTGAAGAATCAAAAGAAGTTGTATGAGTTTTGAGGAAAAATAAAGTGAATTAAGAATTTGATCTTCTCCTGATTCTGATTGGGTTTGATTTACCCTCATGAAATGATGTTGTTGGTGTTGTTGTTGGATCCTTTGTATCATATATACATCAATATAATTGAAAAAAATTAAATAATATGGGTGATTAATATATTTATACGTACTTGTTTATCTCTTAAACCATATGCTAAATCAATTTCCCTTTGTGTAACATTGGAATCTCCATTACAATGAGCTTCTTTAACCAATGAAACCACACCTTCCCATGTTAATGTGCGACAGTTATTTGACATCGTTTAATCCAGCACCATCATCCAATCAAGATTGTTGGCGACGTACAAATGTAGTGCATCCCACTCTTGACCAACTATATAAAAAAAATTGAAATTCACAAATGGTGTATAATTAGTTAAATACCACAGTATACGACCTTAATTTATAATTGATGTATATTGAAGATTAAAAATTAAATAAGTACAATATACATAAAATCTATATGTAAAATGCATTCCAATTAAAATGTATTCCATGACCATCTTATAATTACCTCTCAGTTTCCTCAATCTACCTTTCCCCATTAGGTACTCCCCTTCAAATTTTTTTAATGGGTTGGGATCCCAAATGTGATCTACATGGATCTTTGCTGCAAACTTAGGAAGATATTTAGAAATGTACACACTGTAGTGCAGTGCATACCATATATCCTCCACCATAGAACCCTCAGGATGTGCTCTTTTTCTAACCAAAGCCTTCAAAAATTTCAAGTGCCTCTCAACCATCCACATTGACCTTGTGTATATAGGTCCACATAATTCAATCTCCTCAACTTGGTGTATGAGGTAGTGTTCT
>VDFB02340937.1:0-20666 GCA_007258455.2 Sequoia sempervirens
GTGTACAGATGATGGTTCAATAGGCCTAGAGGGCAGGATTTAGATGCAGATGCCAGTCATGACCTGCGTCATTGATTGTCTTTTTGAGGATCTTTAGGATTGTTTTATTGGTGGCTTCTGCTTGGCCATTGCCTTGGGGATAATATGGTGTGGAGAAGTGATGTTGGATTTTGAATTTGTCGCAAATGTCATGAACCTCTTGATTTTTGAATGGTGTCCCGTTATCTGAGATAATGGCTTGTGGGACACCGTAGCGGCATATGAGATAGTTCAGGATGAAATTTTATATCTTCTTCCCAGTTATGTAGGTCATTGGTATGGCTTCCACCCATTTGGTAAAGTACTCTGTGGTGGTAATGATAAACTTTTGGTCACTAGATGAGGTGGGAGTGATTTTCCCAATGAGATCGAGCCCCCACTGTGAAAAGGGCCATGGTGTGATAATCAAATGGATTTCTTGAGCTGGAGCATGGATGAGGTCCCCATGCTGCTGACATTGTAGGCACCTTTTGACGTAGTCATGTGCTTGACTTTCCATAGTAGGCCAATAATATCCCATCCTCAACAATTTCTTGGCCAAGGTCATTCTGCTCGAGTGTGAACCACAAATACCATTATCCACTTCAGTTAAGGTTGTCAATGCCTCCTCAACATTTAGGCAGCGTAATAAGGTTCTTTCTACGCTCCTACGATAAAGGGTGTTTCCTAGGATGAAAAAATGGGATGCTTTCTTGACAAAGGTTCTTTTTAGGCTTGAAATTAAGTTAGCAGGTAGGACCCCTATTCGTAAGTAGGTATAAATGTCATGATACCATGGATCATCGGGACCAATGATTTTGCACACATATTCTGACTCTAGTACCTCAAATGTGGGCACGAGAGGTTGATCTACCAAGAGTTCATTCCTTGGGACATTGTGAGGGAGTAGGGATCTAATCGTTGCCATGGCATCCACTGCTCTATTGTTTGCTCTAGGAATCTGCTCAAATATGATATCAATGAATGATTCTTTAAAGTTCTCTACCAAATTTTTGTATGGAGTCAGCTTATCATCCTTTGTTTGGTACTTGTCATTTACATGATTGATTATTAGCTGAGAGTCTCAACATACTTTGAGGTCCATGATGTGCCACTGCATTGCTATTCTTAGACCTATGGTTAAAGCCTCGTATTCTGCCATGTTATTAGTGCATGGGAATGCCAATTTGTAGGATCTAGGTATATATTCCTCCTATGGGGTGATGAAGAAGACACCAGCTCCTGATCCATGCTGTGTGTAGAAACCATCAAAGTAGAGTTTCCAGTGGTTGGCTATGCTGAGATTGAAGATG
Organism: Sequoia sempervirens; assembly: GCA_007258455.2. Lineage (NCBI taxonomy): Eukaryota > Viridiplantae > Streptophyta > Pinopsida > Cupressales > Cupressaceae > Sequoia > Sequoia sempervirens. The sequence continues at coordinate 1,332 of VDFB02340937.1, forward strand.
GATTCATCCAGAAACTTTGATATGAGTGGATTCTCTGAATAGATGGGTGCTTCTACGAGCTGATTTTCAATGACCTAGCCTTTGATTGCTTTCCGCTCTATGTATTCAATGTCGTACTCTGATAGTATCATGACCCACTTGGCCATCCTTCCTGTGAGCATTGCCTTTGGCAGTAGGTACTTTAGGGGGTCAATCTTGGCGATGAGTTTGATTTTGTGTGTCAACATGTAATGTCTGAATTTTTGTGAAGCAAACACTACTGCTAGAAATGATTTTTTGATGAATGAGTAGTTTAACTCATGCACAACCATTGTGTGGCTAATGTAATAGATGGCCCTTTCTATCTCATTTTCATCGTGCTGAGCTAGAAGAGCTCCAAGGGCTACTATTGTTGTTGATACATAGAGGATTAGTGGCTTTCTTGGGATTGGTGGCAGGAGGACTGAAGGTGTGAGCATATATTCTTTGATTTTGTTGAAGGATTCCTCACTCTTGTCATCCCATTTATACACTACTCCCTTGTGAAGTGGGTGAGAGTATGGGTTTTGCTTGTCTGCCAATTGTGCTATGACTCTATGGATGGACTGAAGTCTGCCTTGGAGGCCTCTCAACTATTTCAATGTTTTGGGTGCCTCCATCTCAAGGATTTCTCTTACCTTGGCTGGGTCTATTTCAATACCCCTCATTGACACTATGTATCCTAGTAGCTTTCTTGATTATACGTCGAAGACACATTTTTTTGGATTTAAACAAACCTTGTATTCCTCCAGCCTATCAAAAATAGTACTCAAGGTTGCTATGCGATCTCTCCTCTTTCTAGATTTTTCTACTATGTCATCAACTTAATCTTCAAAAGTTTTGTGGATCATGTCATGAAATATTAACGTCATGGATCTTTGGTAGGTGGCCCCATGATTCTTTAGGCTAAATGGAATCATGTTCCAGCAGTAGGTCCCCCATGGACAATTGAAGGCAATTTTGTGTTGGTCTTCTTTGGAAATGATTATTTGGTTGTATCCAGAGAAATCATCCATCAGAGAAAGCATTTTATGTCCCACCGTCATGTCAACTATCATGTCAATGTTAGGTAATGGGAAATCATCTTTCAGACATGCTTTGTTTAGGTCTCTGAAATCCATGCGAATTTGGATTCCTCCATTAGGTTTTGAAACATGAACTAGATTTGATACCCACTCAGGATAGTCATTTGGTCATATAAATCCTACGTCAAGTAGCTTTTTCAATTCCATTTTGACTAGTAGGGCGATTTGAGGATGCATTTTTCTCAAATTTTGTTTGACAGGCTTTGCTTCAGGGTACACTGCTAGATGATGGACCACAATCTCTAGATCGAGCTCGGGTATGTCCACATAGCTGCATGCAAAATTAACCTATCTCTCTCTTAAGAAGGCTGCTAGGAGCTCTTGTTCTTCTGATAGTAATGACTACATAAAATGTAATTTGCGGTGTTTCTTCTGTTCCCAAGTTGACTGGGTTGCATTTTTCGGCTAGGACTGTTGATTTTTCCTGGTGTAGAGCTCTGAGAGGAAGATTGAATCCCCCATCCTTGGGCACCTCAGAGAGGTTTTTATAGTCAGATGCGTCCTTTCTTTTTACTATTTTTGGGTTGGAGAGTGCCACAGTGTGGTTTTCACTCAAGGACCTAGAGATTATTCTCAGTTTTTCACTTTTACAACTGAGGGATTCAATCGTTTCCCCATAATATGCATGTGTGTCTAGCTTAATAATAAATCATACTTTGTGATCCCCACATGGAATATTATCATATAGACCCATGAATTATGAGAGTGCCTCATCATTTTTGAATGTGTCAAGAATTGGTGGTCCTCATTGGTCGTGATCAATGAGTTGGGGGTAGACTAGCTTTATCTCATGGGATTGGTTTTCAGACTCATAGGATAGGGTGCTGATCATAAAGAGGTTGGAGTCTTTAAAAAGTGGAGGTATACCTCTCTCGAGTTCATCATCGTCACTAATACACACCTTAGTGATGAAGAAGGTGAAATTGTCTAGGGGAAGACTAGTGGATATAGGAAATTACAGGGCGACTGCCGTTTGCTGAGGATTTTTGAATTTCTTAACCAAGGGATTCCGACCACATATGGTTATACTCAGAGGGGTACATCCAAGGCCAAGATTTCTCATTCACATCTTCAGAATGATGGGTATTAGAAGCCTGTTATCATTTTCCCCAGTTTCTGGTTTCTATTGTAGCCCATTACAACCATCATTTGCAAACCTTTGCTGTTGTCCTCCATAGGTAGGCCGGCTAAAGGTCTATTGTCTTGATACAAGAGATGGGATAGGTCCTCCTCTATTACTTCTCAGTTGGAATATCCTTTAGTGGATGTTTGTGATGTGGAGCTTCATTTGATTGTGGTCGTCCTCATGATCTGGGAGATTGTGGTAATTCTCCCACCACAAAAGCATTTTTGGGAATTATATAGTTTTCACAACCATTGTATTGGAGGATGAATTTGATATCATAGATGGTGGGGATGGCAGGAGTGGAGGGTTTCTCTATCACAGAAGTGGAAGCAAGAGTGGTTGGATCAATGTATGGTGTTGATGGGACTTCATCATTTTTAGGCACTTGAGGGATTTTGTAGTATTTTTCCTCTAGGTTCTTGCAGTAAGAGAATGATTTGAGATCCCCATGGATGGTGACCTCTTGGCCTTCATATGTGAACTTGACACATTGATGAAAGGTTGATGCTACTGCTTGCATCACATGGATCCATGGACGTTCAGGAGAATGTTATAAGACAAATCAAGGTCCAAGACCTCATAGGTAGTTTCCATGATTGCTAGCCCTACTTGAATAAGGATTTGGATTGTGCCTTGGGATACTCTTTCCTAATCATCATATTCCCTAATTGTGATTCCTTTACCTTTGTCGATGGAATCCTCAGAGATTTTTAGATTTTTTATGAGCTTGAGGGAGAAAATGTTCAAACTTGCACCTCCATCCACCAAGACTCGCTTAACTTTGTTTTTATGCACTAGGACTTCCAAATGGAGTGCGCGGTTGTGAGATGGTTGAGATGGTTCCACATCAAGATCTGCAAGGATGGTGGATGAAGCCAATGCTTCCTCAAGGATTTTTCGGTGGGTGGATGAAATTTTTAGCAGCTCCATGATAGAGATTTGGGCTAGGGTTCTTTTCAGTTGATCGAGGACATTATAACCATTGGGAATATATATTGACTTGGAAGTGGGTTCTTTGTTTGGATGAGATGACCCTATAATGGTAATTTTCCCACCTCTTGTGGTGACTCCACAATCAACATGGGATCCTTTGATGGTGATAGTAGCACAATATTCATCTAGGGATGCAATGAAATGGTCATATACATGATTCACGCTCTTGAAGGTGCCTTTTCGTTTATCCGTATTATTGTTCCCTTTGTTATTGTGATTATGCATTAGATTCGTGTAGATTTTGAGGTTTTGATTTCCTGCTAGCTACTCCACATTTATGATTTTTTGATCAATGAGGTCTTGGATTAGGTTTTTTAACCTCATGCAACTATTGGTGGTGTGCCCTTTGATTTTGTGGAAGTCACAGAGCTGGTTTTCATTGTACCAAGGTGGTTTCACATCCGGTTCTTGGTAATTCTTGTAGGTCGGAGCCTTGATGAGGTTTTCATTTATTAATTTCTCCATGATGACCTTGAGTGGTTCCCCAAGGGTAGTGGACTTCCACTTGGGGGAGCTTTTGTTTCACTGGAGTGGTCCCCTTTGATCATTTATGTTGTTCACTTGATTGTTTGGTTGTTGTGTTATTGCATTAGCTTGATGATTGTTTTGATGATGGTTTTTGGGTTGCTGTTGGGGTGTGGGTGTGTTTTACTGAGGGGCACTGATGACAACTTTGGCATTGACAACACCATCATTGGCAACATATTTGTTTCTTACCCATGTGCGGGGTTTGTCATTGTAACTGGTGGATGGGCGATTGTTTTGCTATTCAGGATGTACGAGTGATCCTCCTTGTGACATAAGGGCTCATTCGATGTTAAGCACCTTGGAGATCAATTGGTTGTATGTGGTGATAGCTTGTACTTTAAGATGGAATGCCAAGGCTCCGTTGAGATTTGAAATGATAGTGTAGACTTCTTGTTCTTCAAGCATGGCCCATTTGCTCCGATTAGCCTTGGATCGCCATTGCTATAGGAAAGAAGCAAATGATTCATTTTTCCCTTGTTTCAGAGCTGATAGTTCCTCTAGAATGACATCCATTCCAATATTTAATGCATAATTTTTGATGAATGTGTCTACTATTTCTTGGAACTTCTTGATGCTAGGAGGAAGGCGAGAGAACCACTCCATGGCTTGGCCAGCCAAACTTCTAGGAAACAACCACATTAGATATGTATCGTCATATGTGACTTCCATGTAATGAACTTGGAATTCCCTGATGTGATCTTCAGGGTTTCCCGTCCCACAGTATTTATCAAATTTGGGGATCTCAAATCCCTTTGGGAATGGTTTCATTACAAGGCTCCTATCAAATGGATAAGGACACAAGTTGTTGGGTGTTTTTGTGGTTCTCCCTAATTGAAGATCAAGCACTTGTTGCGAAAGAAACCTAATTTGTGCTGTCACATCATTTTGCAGTTTTGGGGGTGGAGTGAAGGTGTTTTATGGTGGTTCAATTGTCAGCAGGATGGGTGGGTTGGTTGGTATTTGCACATTTTGTTGCACCAAGCATGCTTGCAGTTACTGCTATACCAAAGACGCTTGTTGTTGATCCTATTGTTGTTGTGCTAACAATGCCTGTTGCTGAGCTTGTTGCTATTGTTTTGCCAATAATGCTTGTTTTTGGGCTGCTAATAAGGTTGCTTCCTATTGTTCTTGGTATTATTTTAGTGCTTGCTGATATGCTTGATACTGGGTTGCTTGTTGTTGTGCAAGATATTGTGCCTTGCTTGTGCTTGCTAAGCTTGGTATTGGGCTTGAGCTTGCACTTGAGCTTGAGCTTGAGCTTGCACTTGAGCTTGTACATCTTGTGCTATCTATGTGGCTTGTGCAACCTGAGCAGCTTGAGCGGCTTGTTGTTGTTGTTGTAATAAGGCTTGGGATTGTGCAACCTGCCGTGCTTGTTGCGCTTGTAGTGTGGCTTGAGCAGTTTGAGTAGCTAGTTGTGCAACTTGTCAGTTTTGGATTTTTTGGAGTGCCTTTTGATAGGAAACCTATTGAACAACTTGTAATGCAATGCTATATTGGTTTGATGTATTCAAGTTTTTAGTGGTGGTGGTGGAGGTGGATTTGAAATGGTGCTTGTTGTGGTGATGAGGGGCACCATCGTATTGATGAGTAGGTTTTGAGTGGTGGATGGTGTGATTGATATGCTTGGTCCTTGCGAGACCATGTTTCAAGATATTTGGGGGATGGTTGATGATGTGATGATTGCCTGTGTGGTTGCCATATGTTGTTGCAATATCGATGGCAAGATTTGGGGATTTGGTATGATGCTTTGATTGATGTTTGGGATGTTGGTTGGATTTTTTTGATTAATGTTTGGTAGAGAGGGAAGCCCTAAGCCAAGAGGTGGTGTGGATATTAATGGAAATGGTGGAAGTGGTGGAAATGTGAGTGGCATACTCCCTTGTTGGAATGATGAAGATGTAGTGTCAAAAATTCCCCCTTGTCCAAATAAATCACCTTCTCCTTATGAGGTTATGGGGAGATAATTTTGAGGTGTTGCATGAAATAATGATGATGATGGTTCATTAGGATCGTGGAAGGTGAGGGGGACATATGGATGTGATGGATTTTGGGGTGAGGTCTACCCCAAGATGGTGATTGAGTCCAAATCTTGATTATTCACAAGGGGGTGTGTTTGTAAAGCATTGAGAAATGTGCTTCCCTTGTTAACAATGGGTTGACTTGGAGCAATGGATGATGTAATTTGTGGGATGTTTTGAGTGACATTTTGGAATGGAGGGGTAGATGAAATTGGGAGTGTGTTTGAAATTGGAAGCATGACCCCAAAAGATTGTTCCACTATAGTGCTCACGTCGAAATTGGAAGGGAGTTTAGCCCATTGCTTTGCTAATTCAAGCATGTATAGTGAGGGATTGATTCTCATCATAATGTTGATAATTTTGTGATTCTCAGGATTTTGGATCATCTCGTTGATCTCATCTTGTGTCATTCTAAAGGGATTATTGGTAAGATCCCCCACTTGACATTCCTCTTGAGGATTTTGTGATGATGAAGGTGTTGGCACTCTCAAATTCTACAAATTTGAGATGCCTATTTGAAATTTTTTGCCTCTGCACTTTCAGAAGTGCACCTGATGAATTCGCTTAAACGACCTACTTTGAAGGCTTGTAATTTGATGCCTGTTGATTTTCAAGAAAAATCCCTTTGTAGACACACTCATGTGTCCTATCTAAATGTGCATGTGAATTTTCAGCTTCTCACAACGAGTTTTGTCAAGGTTTTGAAAAGTGAAGCTGGAGGGTTTTGTCACTATTCAGTTGTTTGTGAACATTTAGTTTTGTGAAGTAGCCTCTTGTTTGAGCTTGGATTTTGCAACCAGTTGATCGTCATGCCAAAATGATTGTTGCTCTATATTCTCCATACCAAAACAAGCTCACATACCAATTTTTAGGGCCTCATGACTTGATTTGCTATTTTTAGCAGATCAAAACCAAATGCAATTTCTCCAGTTTTGCATTTGCATTTCTAACAGCATTTCAACATGGTCAACTTTAACACCTCATATCTTTTGATTAGTAATTACTTAAGTCAATCCTTCTTGTAGATGTGATCAGTGTACCTAAACGATCTATTGTGTCCAGTGGCAATTCGCCAGGAGTTGATTTGCTATTTTTTGTAAATTGGCAATTGGGTCAGTTTTAATTGGTTTAGAAAGGCTGCAATTTCAGAAAAGTTCAACTGAGCTACTTTGAGGTCGAATATATTTCACCTCAGGATTCATTTCTCTCAACCATCTATTGCATTCAAATCTCTGGAGCAATGGCTACATCTCTGCAATTTTTTATAACTTCACGAGGTCATTTGCCTAGTTTTCAAGGCCGATTTCAGAGCTTACTTGGCCAGTTTGCACATTTTGCAAATATGTCAGAAGGTGAGTTTTAATGGAAACCCAATTTGTGTTTTCACCCCAGATGCATCCAAAGGCTATCTCAGAGCAATCTGAGCATAAAAGTTGTTTGAAAATGATTTTTTTTTTAGTCGGGCCCACATGGGGACCCTACATGCTTTTCACTGTTATGGAATTCTTTGAAGGAAACTTTTCAATCATGGCTGAGGAAACAAAAGATAGTGGTGAATTGGTGAGTTAGAAAATTGTTATTAGTTTTTCACATCAATGCTTGTCAATTTATGGTCCCATAGTTTGAAAATGCAGATGATTGACATGAAGAGGATGTTCATTTGGAATGCTTTCAACCCTATAACCATTGGGAAGTTCAAACCCAATTTTGAAATGCTTTTATTCCAAAGAGATTGAGGATAGTGCTTCCCCTGGGTTACCATGGGATAAAGTCATAACATTATTAATGTTTCTCTGTTGTGGCTTTGTGAAAAGAGGAATATCAATTACAATCTATAGTGGGCCTTTGTTTTGGGCCCGTAAATTACCTTCAATAACTCTTATTTATTCCTCCTGCACTAGATGAATATCTCAATATTGAAGTTCCACTATCTAGGCTAAACATGACGCCATTGTAATGGTTGTGAATGCAGAGTCACTAGTTAAAAGGAATTTAGTCGGATATCATGAAGATCAATCAAAGCATTAAAGATAGAGGTGACTCTGATCTGGTGTAATGAAGGCAGCTTATCCAAAGGACATTGCAGGCGATGAAGAATCTTTTACATGTCAATTCACTCAGGCATATGCTCGAAATGGATACTTTTAATTTTGGAGGAATGACTCAATGGGACGTACTTAGGATAAATGAAGATTTCCCTATTGCTCTAATTGCTGCATGTCTATATGCAACAAGAGAGTGATGTGTAAGCAAAGACTTCATCAAATGAAGAGACCAAAAGAATATTGAGGTGAATGCATTCAAAAGGTAGGGGAAACTTTAAAATACCCCCAAAAAATGTGTTTACATGGAATGTTGATACTATGGGGTATACGCCAAATAGAGATCTTGAAAATACTTCATGAACTTTCAAAGCAAACACACAGAAGAGAGTAAAACCAATGAAGCATGAGGCAGCCACCATGCGCCATAAGAAGATGACTAGCATAAACCATAAGGGGTACCATATTTCAAAAATAGATTGGAGCTGTTGAAAAGGCTCTAGAAACTTTCAAACTAGAACATAGAGGGTGCGGTTTGAAGTGAAGTTTATGCAACTTTCAGGAAAAATGCATATGGAGGTATGACGCACCATGCAATGGCTGTTGAAATATTTCAAAATTCTAAAGCAAATGAGCGATTAGATGGTGTAAACTATATGCCAGTCAAGGAATACATGGTGTAAATTTGAAAAGTCTCTAAGAAATTCAAAGAAACAACAAAATGAATATCCATCAAAACACAGTGGCTAAGGGAAAAAATGCAAAATATGTGAATGAGTTTGTTAAGAAACACAAAGAAACTCCATTCAAATGCAATGAAGGGTTGCGCATGGATAGGGCATATGAACTATTTGATAAAGCCCTCAACAAATGAAATGAAAGGAGCAGCCACACATCATATGGGGAAGGCGCCAGTCAAAGGTATACTTATCCATCAAAGTTTAAAAGGCAGAAACCAACGAGCAGTGCATTTTGGTGCAATACATATGAAAAGATTTCCTACTATCCTTGCTGGTGCATGATATAACTTTGGCTCAATATGAGTGTGAAGGGTATTTACAAAATGGAGCTTGGGCCTGCTATGTAAGATTGAAAGAAATCGATGTGAACACAATGGAGATATGGAGCCAACATATGTGTACATATGAATATGTTGAGAATGCCTCTACAAAATGATTTCCATAGGAAAATGTAGCTGCCATTGAGGCTCGACTAAAAAGTAGAATGGAACACCATTGCATACTCACCAAACTATTCATTGAAATGGTTTTAGAAACTTTTCACACAACTCCGAATGCACATGGCCAAAGAAGGTATAGAGATCCCTCAGAGCACCCCTCAAAGCACAAAGAAAACAATGAAGGATACAGAGAAAACGACTGCCATGATCGAGCTGCAAAACAAGACAAAGGAATTAGGGCAACAAACAAGCTGGAGGAAATCAACAGAGGAGGATTGCAAGAAGAACCCAACCAAATCCTATCCATTTCCCGCTATATCATGGTTCACGGGTTAACATCCGTGAAATTGTGGGCTTGTGACACATGGATTGTGGTGTAGGCCCGGTAAATTGGAGCTCTCTCGTAAATAATTGAAAGAGGCCATTTAATTTTAAATGGTATAAAGCTTTTATTTCCCAATGAAAAATTAAAGGCTATCACATTTGAAATGATAAAGGTGGGCCTGGGAGAAAAATAGATTAAAGGGTAAATATTTTAACTTGTGCAACCCGGGCAAAATCTTAATTTGCCAAGTGAGTTTTTAAAGGGGATTTCACTTTTGTAGAGTGAAATAAAGTATTATAGATAAACACTTCAAGTGAATTTGCAGATAAAAGAACAGGTGAAATGAATTTTATCTAGAGAGTTTTATATAAACAAATATTTTAAACTAAATGTTTAAAATATCATTTGCCTGGGCCAATGTCTTTATTGGAGCCATGTAAAATTTAGGTGAAATACTTTATGCTGGAAAATAGATGAGGTGAATATTTTAAATGGCACAGGAAAAGTGAATACAATATTCACTTTAAATTTTATTTGTTGAGGGTGAATACTTTACTTGGTTGTAATGTAAAATGCACATGGGATATGAGTAAAGTGATATTCACTTTATATACAAGCATATGTGCTGGGAGGTAAAGTTTTATAAAAGTCAAAGATAAATGTTTTCAAAGTGAAAAAAAAACTTTCATGGGAGTAGAGGCATTTTCACGCAGTTGCTAAATTGAATGGAATTCTATCACATGGGCATATTTTCTATTGAGGAACAACTAACAGCAAAGGCAGATTGTAGGAAATTTTTTTTTGCAGAGAGAGGAGAGAGGATTTTCTGTTATGGATCAATGGTGATGAAGATTCCAGATGACATCTTGGGATCAGCTTTAGGGCTTCTTCTGAATCTTCTCTTATTCTATTTCTTCTCTTCTCTTCTCATTTTTCTAGTTAGGGGAGATTGAGCTCCTAGTTTAAGGGTTTTGTATGAGGCTGGGGTAGTTAGAGAATTATAAATTCTGAGTCACATTGAGTTTGTAAGCTGTAATTTCTGAGTTTATGAGAAAATACAACCAGTTTATGCAAATAAATCATGAAAGTGTGTGCACGTTCATGAATATCTTCAAATTGTCTCCATACTTGTACAAGTTTAATAATATGAATTCAATAATATAAGGTATCTTTGAGTTTGTCATCTCAAATTTCATGAGATTGTGTTATTTTTTTATGGGTCTATTTCAAGGAAATGGTTAAATGCTTTGAGTAGATAACAGTGATTTCAAGTGTGCAAGTTGGATTTGGTAAGGAGAGTTTGATTGATAACAGGAGTGGGATTGTTGGTGTAAGACACTAACAGTTGATGCAAGGCATTGACAATTTAAATCCATTGGTTGAATGCCATTTGCTGATGAGTTCTTTTTGTGTTTGACTCCATGGCCCAAAATTAGGCACTGATTTATCTTGCAGCTTAGTGCCTCTTAGAAACATTTTATAAATTCAAAATCATTTTAAATCCCTAGGTGTTGTAGTTATCTCATGCTCCAAATAGTTGATATTACTAATGAACAACCAATTCTATTCAGTATTATCCTATTATGTTGAGCTATTAAATGAGATTATCTGTTGTTGTTAATGCTATTTATGATAATAGTGCAAAGATTATGAAAGCATTAAGGGATCACCCTCCCGGGTCTTCCAGAGCCTGAAGTGTAGGAGGCTTTTTAAAGTCCTCGTTAGTTGGTCCAGGTCCTTTGAGCTCCCTTGATTGGAATTGGCAATTCCATAGGTAGATTAGAAGACCAACCTGGTTACTGTAAAACAAACCAACAGAAGGAAAGTTAGAGGATTGCTTGATCCCACATGATTTATTTTGGAATTTTTTTGACTTAGGTCACTTGAAGTGGATGTTTCTTTGTTGGCTTCCATGTTCCTCTTGTGTTGAGATCTAGTTTGCACCATAAAATAGGGATCAATTTTCAAGAATGTGGGAGATGAATCTCTAATTCTTTGGATTGATCTAATTTTTGGTACAAAAGAGAAAATTTAGGATGATTTAAGGATCAAAGGTATGATGGTGAAATGTGTGAAAGATGGATGATGTGGATTATTGAACTCTTAAAATATCTTGAGGGAGATGCTATAATTTTGGGACTTTTGGGATTCTTGGATTTGTTTTGGACTTCTGATTTTGGATTCTTGGATTTTGGATTGATGTTGATTTGCTTTGCTTTTGGATAACGAATAAATGGATCCCAAGATGTTGGATGTTATCTATGGGATAGACTTGTTCACAAGATGATAATTTGACTAAGTGTAGGGAGAAGGATGAATCTACCCACACCTATTCAAACAAGATGATAATTCAACTAAGGATATCGAAAAGGATGCATCTACATATACCTAGCTAAACAAGATGATTTGATGAAAATTTTGACTAAGTACATGAAGAAGGATTCATCTACATATACCTAGCCAAACAAGATTTGAGGATAATTTAATTAAGTATATGAAGAAGGATGAATCTACATATACTTAACTAAACAAGATGGTTTGATGTTTTGACTCAAGGATTTTGATTTATTCCAAGGATTTTGGTTCACTGATTTTGATTTGCCAAAAAGTCTATCATGAAGGATGATTTCAAGATTTTCAAGAGTTGTTGGTGAGATTATTTGGATTGATGTTTGATGTTTTGAAAGATGGATGAAGGTTTTTATTTTGATCCTAGGTGTACCTAAAAAGACTCTTGTTTACAAGACCCCGATTTTGAAGAACATGTTTTACTCTAAACAAGATGCTCAAATTCCTAAAAGAGATTTGGATTTTGACAATAATAGAATGAGTACAATCCGGGATTGTTTCTTGAAACTTTTTTGTAAAGTTGAAAAATAATCTTTGTCTGAATTCGTAGAGCATTGAGAGATGCTTTTGATGTTCTTTTGGACTAAGAGCTTTTGACTTTGGTTTCTGAATTTTGTTCTTGCATGAAATCATTGGAGACACATGTGTGGGGTCCAATTGTTCTTAGCTTTTCTTAGTGAATTATTTTTACCAGAAACACTTCTTGATTAGCTTTTCAAACTAGATGCCCAATGTCTTAACTTATTCTCATTCCACAAAGTACATTATGTGGAACTTTGATGAAATCAAGGCAAGAGTTACCTATTGTTGACTTTAGTAAGAAAATTGAGATATAAATCCAAGTGTTTAGAAACCTCCAAGGATAAAATCCCAAGGGCAAGCAATAACACATGAATCTTGTCAAAGATATTTTCCTCCTAATGGGTTTGCATTTTTTATGACAATCATTGAATGTTTGTTTCCAAATGTTTACGAACAAGAAAAGTGTTTTGTAACCAAGAACAAGCACAACCCTATGGATATGAAAGACTATATTTGTTGAATCCCCACTTGGACAAGTCCAACTACGCTTATTTTTAGCAAATGGTTAGATTCTTGACCCCACTGGCTCCCCTCCACGACACTCACTTATACGGGGCAGCCAAGCATCAACACCCATGAAAATCCCATGGCATAATTTCTATTTCTACTAAAAACCGTAAAAGCGTGGGGCAGCTTTAGAATGACCATTCTTGCACCAACAAATAGATAGGGATTTTGGCCTTTTCTAAACAAAGGTTTTAATTCAGACTTTCCATTTGTAGGGATTAATCCATGTGACGAGAGACCATTGCTTCCCTTCTTGTCAGAACCAACTGCGTGATATTGACCTTTGTTCCAATATTGACACTTATATACCAGCTGGAAATACACTTGGCTTTAGTGTGATACCAGTTGGGTCGTTCCCTTGGGTGAGTAATTTTTCCCCAAGGCAGGCCCTCTAGGATATAAAAAAGTGAGCAAGAAATATCCGTAACTCGATCAATCTTTGTTGCAACACAAAGAGAGAGAATATATGCAATACCCTCCACTCATACTCGCAAGATGTTTTGTTCAATTTTAATCCCAAAATGAAATGTGGAGGCAATTACTTTACCCAACTTATGATCATCAAAAGGTCTTTTGATTCTCAAGATCGCCGTGAGGTGTGAGAGAAGTCCATACGTCCTTTCGATGGTATTACTTTGAGTAAGCAATTACAAGACAAAGAAGCACTTGTTCATTTTAATTCCACAAAGCAATAATGAATTCTTTTTAGAACACCAAAGGAAATGTGAAAATTTCCTTGTTCAATTGTTAATCCTCAAACCAAATCTAGTGAGTTTGTCCTAAAATTCTTTTTAGCCCTTTGTAACAAGAAATTGAAATGTTTTTTTTAGAGCCCAAAAGAAAATCAGTAGGTCCTAAGCATATGAAAGATAACAAATTTGTAAGAGAAAAATGTGAATTCTCTAAGAGTGTTAAAAAAACACTAAAGTGTTTAAAAACACTTGGTATCATGAGAGAGTGATGTCATCATGTCTCTTTGCTCCTTTACCTTTGATCAAGCCAACCTAAAATAAAACTGGTTAGACTTGCAAAATAGAGGTCAGAAAAGAAAGTAATAACCCCAATGATCAGAATTGAAAAAGGCACATGTCATAAAAAAATGAATTTCACTTTTTATTTTACTCCAGTGGTGGAACCTACATAGGTGGTATAGTTTGAAAGATCCAGTGGTGCTATATAGCATTGCTTGTCAGTCAGCGTCATTTTGCAGCAGAGATAGAGATTGTGATAACATCACTATTTAGCCCAGCTGTGTAGTTTAAAATTTGAAAATTCTAGTGTGTGAATATAGACCCAACGGTGCAGTTTGAAAATTTGAATTTGGGGTGAGAAAGATAGAGCGTCGCTATTTGAAGTTTGCAACGGGGCTATATAGCGACACTGAAGTTCCAACGGTTCTATATTGCGATGCTAGTTTGCTAGCGGTGGAGTTCCCTATAGACACAAAAACAAAGAAAAAAATGGAATTTGATGAAAAAACATGATTTAAACGTCTGCTCCCCCTTTTCTAGTGCCAAATGTATGAACCAAGATCCTAGTACCTACAAAACACAATAAACACACACATTAGAAGATTTAAATGCAAGTTAAGACCTAAGTTCCCCATAAAATCCATTAACAATACTCAAAATGAGAATGAAAGCAAGAATACAATGAAAAACAAGGAAAATAGATTGAATCCTATTAAAAAGCATGCAAACTCTTGATCTTATGGGGGAATTGGTGCCAATTTGATGTGAAAATTGTCCCTTTCCCAACTCCTATGATGCAAGATTGATGCGTGATAAGAGTGATCCACTTTTTTGAAGATTCAAGTGTTCTCCATGATGAAAAACTTGCATAACCTAGCTAAGACTTGATGAAATGGATGAGAATTTCTATGCTTGAGTATGGATTTGAGTATAGTAAGTTTGCTCAAATTGTGGATGATCAAATGAGGAGAGACACCTATTATTTATAGAATGATAAGATGGAGAAATGCCCAAAGTGAAGCAATGTGGGACTAACATTCAACCAATGGTAAGATGCCACTTGTCAAGAGATGGATGGATGAAGGATGTGCACATTTTGATGAATGTGCCCATAAGTGCATTTAGGTGAAATTTGAATATAACAAAATGACATGGAAGAGGGAAAAAGGAATGACTTAAATGCCACTTAGCTCAAGGAAAAAGGACTTGTAAGATGAAATAAATGTCTTGTTGGAAGGACTAAGTCCACTTGGAGGGATTTTAAATTTGAAGGAATATTCCTCTATTATGTCATGTTGAGAGAAAATAGGGATTTAATAAATGAATTAAATCTATTTTCATGTGCAAGTGGAAAAAGCTAGAGGATAGGACATGGATTAGATTAAATTAATCAAGGGTCAATTAATTTAATGAGGGATTAGATGATCTGACAATTTTTGACTTAGATTTATGGGTTGATTTAAATCAAAGATGAGAAGAATGTGATTTTAGAAATAGTTAAATAAATATTTTGTTTTATTTAACTAAAGGGGATGATTGGTTACATTAAATCAAATAAGGTTTTAATTTATTTGATTTAATGAGATAACTTTAGAAATTAATTAAATAAAATTGATTTATTTAATTAAATAAAGAGCTAGGGTTAATTAGATGAGATTGATTGATTTAATTAACGAGGGAGAATGACTTAATCAGATAAATGATTTATTTAATTAAGAGAGGAAAATTGATGAATTTAATCAAATAAGGGTATTCAATTAAATGGTTAGACCGAGGGATGATTGACGATGAAATGGTGTTAGTTAATCGGGATCAGATGTGTAATGCCAATTGACACATTTTGCGTGTCTACACCATCTTTGTGAGAGGTATCTCTTCATAGTTCCCTCTCTTGCTTTTCCTTTGCCTCATATTCACTATAAACTACTTCTATGCAAGGCATAATCCTATTACCATAGCTAGGTCTGAGAAGCATTTTGTGCCATTCCTTGGAAATATCCCATGGATTCCTTGATTCAGCCCTAATAGATAGGGGAATGTTGGACTCCATTTGCTTATAAGCCCCATATTGTTGTCCCCAACTAATCTCATTTTTCACCTGACATAAATTCCCTTAATTTGACATCTCCAACATACAAAAATAGATTCCAATCATGGTCTTGAGTCACAATATAGTTATGCAAATAAAACTCACACAACAAATTCTTCATTTCAGGGGAAGCAATCTGATAAGCATTGAAAAATTCAGTAGGGGTCTCAATAGAAGGGTTCAAACCTGAGACAATTCTTTCTAGTCTAAAAGATAGATATCTCTCCTTCAAATGCAGAGTATAGACCCTTAGAGGGGTCCTACATTCCAAAATCTATGGTACCAAGGCTACCATATCATCCACCCTCTTATTTAAGGTGACAACTTCTACATCTTTCTCTTCAATTTCCTCATCTCTCTTTTGAATTTCCCTCTTCAATCTGCATTTTTCATCCTTCCATTCCTCTTCTCTTCTTTGCATCTCTTTCCATAAATTCATGGCAACCTTATGCATTAAAAAATTACGGGGGTTATATATTCCTACTAGCATCTTTTCTAGTACCAGTGCTAACTACAAGGATTCAGGTTGTCCTGCCAATTCTGGCTATAGGGGTACTAATTGTTCTCCCAATTTGGGCTGTTGCTGCAGGAAATCCTACTTTCTATTTTGTTCTAGATTTTACTGTAGGATGTCTTGCTACAGGAAATCCTGATTTTCCTCATACTCTTGATTTTCCATTTCTCCTGCAATATTAGCAAGATCAACCAGTGTTATGTTTGCTGCCATCTTAGATATATCTTCTTCCTCAACATTCTCCTACTCCATTGGAGCTTCTGTGTCCCCCTATGATATTTCTCTAGACTTAGGGCTTCCCTACAGAGATGTAAGAAAGGCTTGCCCGATTGGAATTGCTTTCCTAGGAGGGCTCTTATGTTTTTCTTTGGCTGCAGGATGAATAGTGTTAGCCTTTCTCTTCTTAGAGCTTGACACCTCTTTTTCTGTTGGCTGCCATTTGGATTTTCCTTTTCTCATTTCTACTTCTCTCTTCAATTTCCTAGTTTTCATTAGAGTGCCAAGTGGAACATCATCATTAGAATCCGAGGAAGATATTTCTTTCTTTGAGTGCTGTGTTCTAGAAGAACTAATTTCTATGGTTTATTTTGTTGTAGGAGGGTTTACACTAGGGCCTGCGCCAGAGGTTGAAGCACCAAGAGTGGCTTCAATCATGCTCAATCTCCTACTAGACCTACGAGGTTGAGGTAAAACCATAGGTTGCAAATGCTCAGGTCTAATTTGATCAACCTTTTTGAATTCTTCCCAGGTCATTCCAGATACATCATGAAAATACTTCTCAACTAACAATTTAATCAAACAATGGTGGGAAACAATACTGTCCCTACCTTTCTGAGTCTCAACCGCCATGATTGAAAGAAGGTTGTATAGCATGTTTGACACATTCATCTTTTGTAGAACCCAAAAATCTGGAAGTTCTAAGCTTGACAAAAGGGGTTCAGATGGGTATTTCAGTATGATGAAAAACATGATTATTCACAAAATTGTAATAGGTTTTACATTGGATAATAAAAGTATTGGATGGCTGCGGTTTGGTGGATGTAGCCTGGATTGGGTGAACCACATTAAATTATCTGTGTTATGATTTATTTTGTGTGTGTTTTAGTTTCTCTGTTTATTAATTAAAATCTGCATTTAATTGTTAGATATCTACCATCTCTAACCCTAACAAGTGGTATTAGAGCAGGTTGTGTTTTGATTATCATCTATAGGAAAGATCTCACGATTGAGTGGGAGCAATGGCAGACGAGGGTAAGAAGGTTGAGAAGTTTAATGGGAAAAACTATCAGTTATGGAAGATGTAGATGGAGGACTATCTCTATCAGAAGGATTTATGGCGGCCATTGGAAGGGAAAACCAAGAAACCCGCAGCAATGTTAGATGAGGACTGGCAGATCTTGGATAGAAAGGCTCTTGGCAATATTTGTTTGTTCCTGACACAATCGGTGGTGTTCAAAATTATAACAGCAAAGACAACTCAAGAGTTGATGGAAACCCTGGCAAAGTTATATGAAAATCCTTCCATTTCGAATAAGGTATTTCTTATGAAGCATTTATTTAATATGAAAATGGTACAAGGTGGGTCAGTTATTGATCATTTAAATGAGTTTAATACAATCACCAGTCAATTAACTTCTGTAAAAGTAAACTATGATGAAGAATTTACGGCTCTTTTGATTTTGTGTTCTTTTCCTAAAAGCTAGAATAACTTGGTAATGGCTGTTAGCAATTCTGTTTTTGGTTTGAATACATTGAAGTTTGATGATGTTGTTGGTGTTATTTTGAGTGAGAAAATTTGTAGGAAAAGCTCAGGTGGAACATCCACATCAGACAGTGTTTTGAATGCATAAAGCAAGGGCAAAATAAAGGAGAGAGAAAACAATTATGGAAATCATGGGAAGTCACGAGGAAAATCAAAGGACAGAAAGTCCCAATCTAGGGACAAGAGGGATTGCTGGTACTATGGTAAGCCAGGTCATTTGAAGAAAGATTGCTGGTCTCAAAAAAATAAAGGAGACAAAAAGGAAGGAAGTAAAGAGGAAAATGTGGTAAGTAATAGATCTGATGAGGATGCTTTGATTCTTTCCCTTGATAATGCTAATGATTCTTGGGTGTTAGATTCAGGGGCTTCATTTCATGCTACCCCCCATAGAAGTTATTTTTTTGATTATGTCCAAGGGGATTTTGGGCTAGTTTATTTACGAGATAACGAACCCTGTCAGATTGTTGGAAAGGGAAGAATCAAAATTAAGTTGCAGAATGGGAATCATTGGCTACTACGTGAGGTAAGGCATGTTCCAAAGTTAAGCAGAAATTTAATTTCAACAGGGCAACTAGATGATGAAGGTTGTGTTGTTACTTTTAGTGATAAACCGAGGGTCACAAGGGTGCTCTAGTAGAAAAGCAGGAAAGTAGGCACCTATATCTTTGTACAAAAATAATAATCGTCTTCTACTTTAATTACAAAAAATTTCAATGTTCAAGAACGCTAGTCGGTGAGTTCAATAGGTGAAGATCATACAGCCAATAAGGACTCGAATCAACAAAGGTGGTATAATACATTCTACATATGAGTGAAAGGTATGAAAGATCATTCAAATAATGTTTACCAAAATCTTAAAATGTATTAAGACAGATTTCAAAGTTGTGTGTATGAAAACAAAAAGAGAGTTAGTTTCTGGAAGGATGGAAAGCAAAAGAAAGATGAGAAATTGGAGCTTGTGCATACGGATGTATGGGGACCAGCTCAGGTATCTTCTCTTGGTGGCTCTCTGTATTATATTACATTCATTGATGATGCAACTAGGAAGGTATGGATTTATTTCCTTAGGAAAAAATATGATGTATTTGAAACTTTTAAAAAATGGAGAAGCTTGGTTGAGAATGAGACATGAAAAAGGTTAAAATGTCTCAGATTTGATAATGGTGGTAAGTATTGCAGTAAAGTGTTTGAAGATTATTATTCCTCTAATGGTATTCATAGGCAGAAAACGGTTCCAAGGACT
>VDFB02340938.1:0-21880 GCA_007258455.2 Sequoia sempervirens
ATCTGCCAAGTTCTCATCTCTTATGTAATGAAATTATGAATCAACTTGTTGTGCTAGTAGAGATTGAATGCCTAGTCTAAGTGGCATCATCCTTCACATGTTCCCTTGCTTCATAACTTCACTTGAAGGAGGGTACTCAAATTCTTCTGGTTTGAAGATCTTGATGCTTGATAAATCATAATAAATTCTTTGTTTTAACCTTTTGCTGCACTCTTTATGTCATAACGCTTTGATGCTAGGAAAATAAAAGATTACAGAGACAATATTGTCTGTGCAATTGCAGAGCTTGTGTAGAACTATCAGTGAATATGGCATTCTAGTTAAGTAATACATATTTCTCAAACTCAGTAGAAGCAAAGTCTTGCCTAGATGCAGTACTAGTAGCAATATCAGTTTTCATGACCTCTCAGTTGATTTTATCATCTTTCCTGGTTTTAGTAATAACAAAATCTGACATAAACTTGCTGTTGATTCTATCAGCTTTCTTGGCTTTAGTTGTTATAAAATCAGATGAGTTCTCATTTTGGGTAGCTCCAAAAGTTACTATGATGGACTGTATACTAGCTAATAACTGAGAGCTTGACATAAAAGCTAGATTGGGTATTTAAAATATTAACCAGGATCAGAGCTGTGCAGTGAATGGGTATCAGATAGCTGAAACTGCATTAAACTTCATTTGAAGTTCTGTCATTTCGAGCCTCTTCTGTATGCTGACATTGTGAGTTTTTACTTTTTAATTCTTCAACCAAGGCTGCATTGAAGTCTTCCATAATCACCACAGCTGAGGAATTTCGGATTTGAAGAAAGTGCACCTGTCTTTCTTTTAGAACCCTGCCATGCCTAAGGAGAGAGTTCCAATCTTGGGTTTCTTTGGATAATCTCTTTTTTAGAAGATGTTTCTTTGTTTTCCAAACTGCGGTTTATGCCTATTGGCAGCTCAATTATTTGTAGTCAGTTTCATTGTACTTCAACTTATATCAGAACTGTGGACTCCAACTAAAGTTCTTTCCTGGGGTGCTACTCACCCAGTTGTCATCGTTAAAGCAAGCTTATGATAGAGGGATGATTTTTCAACTCAGAAGGTTTTACATACAGTTAGTTGACAATGGGGAGCTAGAGGGACAAAGTTGCAATCATTTACGGCTTGAGTTCTCTAGAAGTTTTTCAAGCTATGCTTTCCAGTGAGCTAGAAATAGAATTTGAGGCAACAGTTTGTAATTTCTCTTAGCCATTGTTGTTTAAATGGTTGTTAGTATTATAATGTTTTCCATGCTGGCAGGAGATTGCAGTGGCCATGCAATTTCTGACTTCCATGAAAATTAATATAGTCCATCTACAAATAGCTGCATTTATGTCTATTATGAAACATTCTGCGATTGCCATTACTAGTTTGAGTATATGATGTCTTGTATTTAGGTGGGTTTATCATCTTCATCATTATTGTGTATCTAGGGATGCAAAATGCAGGTGTTCTTTATTAATAATTCCCTCAATCCTCTTTGTGATCTGTGTTGACTTGTTAATTTTTTCCCATATCTTGTCTTGATAGTTGATGTTATTACATATCAGCTGCAAGGTGGGCTGGTTGGCATGATGAATGCCAAGGGTCTCCAGATTCAAGCCATTGTTGGGTAGTGTGTCGGAGCATGATATCTATTTCAATGTATATAGGTCAACTCAATGCAGGGAATTTAGGTAATGACCTGCTCTCTATTGTGATGAAAGTCTGCAATCTTAAGGAAAAATAAGAATTGGATGTCTTGGAGTTATCATGTAACTCACGAGTCCGTCCAATTGTCATATGGATGTCTTGGAGTTTCTTCATGATTTTAAGTCCATATTTAGCAACCATCAGGCTACTATCAGCAAACAAAGCTGATGGTTGCTAAATATGGACTTAAAATCATGAAGAAACTCCAAGACATCCATATGATAATCTGAGGGACTCCCATCATCTGTTTGATTCAACTCTGTGTCTGTCCTGGACTGTTTTTAGATGCTTTGCCTTGACTTGAACATAGCCAATGCTTGCTATCAATATCAAAGAATCTGATTCTACGAGGATTTCCCACACATTTAGAAGAGGACCTCCCTTAGCACCTTCTCATTGATGTCCCCTTTATTGTGAGAAGCAGTTTTTTGACTTTCTACTGGTCCAAATCACATTAATAGCGTATTCCATCTAACTAACATCTCTGTTGTATATATTCTTCTATCTTTCTTGTTGCAGACTCCAAACTATATATAGTCCTAAAATAAAGCCAGTGTGTTATATGACTTGCAGTGATTTTGTTCTAAATTTGGCTTTTACAGCCATCTGGGATTTGTATATGCCATTATTTGCTTCAAGGTAGAGCTTGGTTTCAAGCTCGTTTTGGGAGCCCTTGATTGTAGAATAGTCACTAGAGGGGTACATGTGCTTGGCATTATGAATCATTCCTTGGTTGTTTGCTTGCATTTCCTTCCAATTCAGTATTGTACTCCCATATCATTGCTTTGTTTTTGGTATTTATCTAGTTCTTTTATTCTTTTATTGCTAGTTTTGGGATAACCTTATTTGTGCTTATCTTTGATTTGGCTGCCCTGTATGTTGTTCTGGGTGTCTTTTATTTACTATACTGTAGACTTGTAGTTACTTCATTGTGTAGGTTGTGTTTGACTAGGCACAACGGTTTTATTCTCCAGAGCTTTCTGTACATATTAATCTAGAGTGGCCCTTTGAGAGGGTTTTGTTTCAGTACTTCACTCAACTGTTATGACACTAAATTCTTCTATATCCTCAAACTTGTGAGTTTGATAAGTAAAGTACTTGCTTATTTCTTCTTGTTAAGGTTTTCAAAACATTCTTACCTTGAATTGCATCTTGTCTTGATTGAGTGCAGGTTGAACACTGGTTTTTGTTTGCATCTTGTCTTGATTGAGTGCAGGTTGAACACTGGTTTTTGTTAGGAGGCAAAGTGTTATTAATCCCCTATCAAAATGAAAAAAGTGCATCCTTCAAGTTTATTCATACGTGGAAGTGGTGGCAAATAGCTTTGTTAATGGGCAAGCTTGGTAATTTCTTAATATTTCTGAGGTGGGAGGTGGATGCCTTTAGTACAGTGTTTCCATTAAGGGTTGTGCATACCAACTAGATTGAAAGATGCTACGAAATCAGAAAACCTAGCAGAACATGAGAGTGACACATGACAGAGGCCAACGCTATGTAAGTGCAGTATTTTCCAAAAGCCTTTGCAAATAAGCAAATTCTCAACAGAACATTCATGTCAAAAAAAATGTTATAGTGAAAGGACTGAATGTGTATATATATATTTTTTGTCTTTGCTTTGCTATTACTCTTGCAATCTCGGAATAATATTACATCTTTTCATTTCTTTAAGATTTGATGCTCTTAACATGTTTTATGTTTAGGTATCTATTGGATCTCTTACACCACAGCAATCTGCATAACGTTAAAAACTGTATTTATCTGCATGTGTTACCTTTGAGGTCTAAGTAAATGGGTAGTGATAAAAAATAATAATTATAAAATGTACTAGTCCTGGTTTTTAACCCTTTGAGTTTGAAAGGATGTAATAATTGAAGGCATACGTGGGTTATTACAAGATTAGATGTTATGTTGTGTGTGCTATATAAGCCTTTGTTTTATGGCAGGCATGATCAATCTGTTATTTTCAACATTGTATGTGTTAAATATGAGGTCTCCCAATAATAGTTTTCCTATCTCTTTAGTATTGCATCGTACTAGCATTGTTGTAACATTGTGTTTTTTAAGGTTACCATCTATCAGCGTAAAAACTCTATTTCTGTATCTTCTTAATCCTTCTATGCAAGCGGCAACAATCAAAATGAATATAAGTGTCTGAAATCTTCCACCTTTAAATGCAATGTTTGAGGTGCAAAAGAGCTAATTAGACAACATCATCTCTTACATCTTCCATATACAATGTTTGAGGTGCAAATGTAGTTTTTAGTTAAAATCATGTGTAATGCGTTCAGGAAACTCTGCATTACTTTAAGTGACAAACTCATCTCAAACTCATCTTCTGGTTATTTTGTGGCTATTTTCTACTTATATCTTATTTTCTAGTGTATTGATTAGTTCACCTGAAATAAAGTGTCAAGACAATTTCCCTTGGAACCAAATAATAATTTATTTCCACTTATTTTCTTTCTTCAAATATTCTTGAGCACATGCTTGGACAATTGGTTATTTTGATGTTTTTTGATTGCATTTGCAAGTATTAGCAGAAAATTAATTGCTATTTTGTTGACAAGGATGCCCATTTTATGTGGTGATTTAACTTAGTGTTCCAAACAAATAGAAAATCTTCATACCTACGCTCTATGGAGTCCTCTTTTTTGGGCACAAAGGGAAAGTTGGAACATAAGAAGGGGACATTTGAAGAATTCCAATAATCATAAGAATGGTATTTCAATGACAATATTTTATAATCCATCCTTGTGAAACATATTTATAAATTGCAAACACTGCCCACACTAGCATGGCAATGCACAACATATCACGGTTGCACAATATAAATGGAAATATCTGAAGTAGGGATCTTAAATAAAGCCTCCCTTTTGTTAAGTACGTAGTAATTACCAACACAAATTAAATTCTAGAGATAATAGTAACCAAGTTTCCAAAATAATGAGGGTGGCCATGTATTCTTCTACAAATGTAGAGAGAGAAACATGAGCAAATTTATTGACTCAGTAATTATTGCCTTCCCAACATATTCTTCTACAAATGTAGAGAGAGAAACATGAGCAAATTTATCGAGTCAGTAATTATTGCCTTCCAATATCCTTTAATACCAAGTAGTTAGATTGCAAATACTAAAATCAAATAAAATTGAATTTAATTACATTGAAAAGTTATCAAATATTTTATTGAATTTTCTTCTTCAAAGTATCTCTTACAACTCATTAGATTGCAATATCTTGAATATTCATAATTTGGCCAAAATTTTCAATGTTACTCTTTATTTAGAAAGTCCATGCACTTTCACAACCCATTGGCTACTTGGGTTCTACTTCGATATTTTGTTTCACATTTGTGAAACTTGAATAAAAATGTATTTTTTACAACACATTGGATTGTAGTATTTTTAACATTCATTATTTGGTTAAAATTTCCAATTGCACTCTTCATTTAGCAAATCCATATACTTTCACAACCCATTGATTATTGAAGTTTTACAATTTTTCGATCTCATGTTTGGTATGCTTTTATTAATTTTTTCAAACAACCACTACTTGCAAATTTTCATTCTAGCATACTTTTAACAATCATTTAGGTTGAGCAACCAAAGCTATCAAGGAAGTACATTCTTGTTATTTGCTCCAAATTGAGTTTGCATGCTAGATTTTGGTGACTAAAGCTTGCCTCTTAGTAGCCTATTGCGTTTCATCATTTAGCTAGCACTTTTGAAATTTAGAGGTAACTTCAATTATGTAATAACCACTCTTAGTTACATCCATTTTTTTTATAACCAATTTCATTATACCTTTAGTACCCTCTTAATTGACCAAGCAACTTCTTTCCAATTAGAAGAGCTGGTTTTATAACCTTACTCAACCATGGCAAGGGTAGTAGCTTTGTACCACAAATGTACGATTTTGCACTACATAGGAAAAGCTTGCATATCACAACCAATCCCTAGACTCAGACCTATTCCTTGAGGGTTTAGGGTTCATTCATGATTGCCTTACATATCCCTAAGAATCCATATGCAATATTATAATAGCCAATTCATTATAGTCAAATGTTAGTTCAATGCTAACATCAATGTGCAAATCTACACAATCCACATAGGGACTAGTGCATACTTACATCACATATATACATAGTGATTAATTTATGCATAGAAACATGTACACCATGTGACTAGTGTATACATCATATATACATAATGTGATTACTTTATGCATACATCACATATACATAATGTGATTAACTCATGCATGCATCTCACATACACAATGTGACTAGCTCATGCATGCATCACATATACATAGTGTGACTAGGTCATGCATGCATTGCATATACTAAATGTGACTAGTTCACATGTACAACACATATACATAATGTAAATAACTTAAACATCTCATGTACAAACATAACTAGTTGACAAAAAGATATGGTTGCAACCTTTTGCAAGCATCTTCCCTTTTGCTTTGTTCACTATCACATAACTCTTTAAATATATCCCAACAAGAAAGAGGAATGTTGGTGCATCCCATACTACATAGTGGGTCCCATCATTTTTCCTAGTTCACTACTAGTTGTGATGAAGAGACAAGCATTCCATACTACTTGTGCCATCATTGACAAGGGAAAAATGTAACAAATAATTTGAAGTCATTATTAAGATTTCCATAGTCCACCAAGCATTTGAGTCATCTTATAATTAGGTAAGTTACATAATCAAGATATCTCATGGTTTTACACTATCTAAGGTTGGTGTTTGTGCTATTAATCACTTGGATTGATTTAACATTCAAAACCGTGTGAAGCATACCTTAGGTAGGCACAACATTGGAAGCACACACATTCCTTTTGATACACCAATGCCAATATTGAACTCTTGAGATATGTAGATCAAGCAGCCATTACTTATATGCTAAATTAGCAAAATCCTATCTAATCTTAGCATCCATTGCTTGGATGTGACTAGAAAAAGCTTATCTAAACCTTATGCAATTGGGTAGTTCTTGACATCTATCACCTACACGCTACTAGTGAAAGCTGACAAACCCTATGATTTGGGTAGCTCTTGGCATCTATCACCTCCATGCTATTGGTAAAAAATGGCTAACCCTATGATACACGTAGCTCTTAGCATCTATCACCTACATGCTATTGGTGAAAGACAATTCATCACGCCAAAAATTAATTGCATAAATTTTTGGCGGTGGTGAATTTTCTTGTGGTGAATTGTTGTTAGTGAATTTTCCCTTGGTGAATTGCTGGTGGTGAATTTTCCTAGAGCCTTATGATACGATTGATTACTTCTTTTGGCAAAGCATGCTCCTTCCCTCCTATTATACTGGAGCAATGATAAGCTTATTTATTGGTGAGTCATAGATTTTATAATTTTGGTGATCACCTCAAGATGAGTGGGAAAAGCTACATTAAGAGAACACTTATCAACTACCCATGTCCTCATAAAATCCCTACCCTAGTTGTGATGCCATGATGCTATCTCATGTATCGATCTTGGTTCAATATTTTGACATTTAGAAGGTATAAGAACATTGATTTAAAATATTCTAGCCTCAAGGTTTATAGCTCAAAGTGATTAATCCAATTACAATACCACATAGAGGGATCATTTAATAAGTATGGATGGTCCCATAGGTCTTGGAGTCAAATTTATGGACACACTAATAACACATTGAATCCACATGAGTTGGCTTATATCTACACACATATACATAAATGAATACAAGCTTATAAAGTAACTTGAAAGGCCATTCAATACATTGAATTTACTCTTGGAAACACCATATTTATTAGGCAAAAATTAAACCCACTATAATATAGGAAATTTGACTCTAACAAAATGAAAATTAGATTCCTTTGAGAGTAACTTCACATATTACATTAGGATAAACCAGTAGTGTTTAGGTTTATCTAAGTCTATTGTTTAGACTTGTGTTGGTTATCCTTTTCTAATGTTTTGATTTTGAACAGACATGAAGTTGACTATCTAAAATAAAACGAAACAAATTGGTGAAAATATTTGGTAACAAAGAAATAATAGTAACTTTCTAATAACAAAAGTGAAAAATGTAGATGACATGGAACTTGGGATGAAAATTTGGAAGTCTTTGTTTGGGATGCCAACATAGTGCAATGACGTCAATGCGATGCGTTGTTGTCCTATCTAAACATGTAACAAAATGTACATCCTAGCGCCAAAAAATTCCCTACATGCACAAAATACCAAGATAAAATCTAAAACACAAAATGTAACTAGAATTACTAGATTGATTTTAATAGAAATCTATTTGAATATTGAAATAAAATAAAATGAAAAAAGAAGCAAAGGGATTAGAAAAAAGGTCATCAAATGAACCACTTCTTTAACAAATTTGCAACAAAGGAGAGAAAATAAAATGTTTTTGGTGGTTGTTTAGGGGCTTTCCTTAGTCAAACCATGTAGAGCTTCCCCTAATGTCTAATTAATTGGTATAGATGATCATACACACAACTCAACAAACCTACATATCCTATATTAATCAGTTCATTGTTCAAGAGAGCGCTTATTAAATTATCAACTAGGGAGTCATAGACTTTAGATGATGCTGTCAACATATATGCATTCAAGAATCCTAGACATCCTACATTGACTGAGTACAGGTAAATTGAACATAGATAAATGCATCAAGAGCTTCTAACTAAAATTATCTTCTATCTTCAAAACAAAGTAAGTAGATACTACTAACCACTTAATTGCTATAGCTACTTATCACTTATGACTATAAGTTTTAATAACTATTTATACTGTAGCATGTCCTAATTCAACTAACCTTTTGGAGTATTGAACATCATATAAACTAAAGACTTCCAATTCAAAATTTACAAGACAACATTCATAATAACATAAACTGAAAACTACAAATTAAGCTTGTAATGCATAATCTAATTAATCAACTAAACTAATGTGGCTATGTAGTACCTCAAGTGGCCCTTGCTTGAGTTGATGCATCCATAAGATCTTTTTTAGTTACTCACTCAAGAAAACATGCTATCGAAATGTCTTTTTATATAGTCCAATCATACATAGTGCTTTTGAGCATAATCAAATAGAAAATCTTATTTAGTCTAAAACATGCAAAATCTAGTTATCCTTCTCGACAAGGTACTCTGCTATATAGGGTATGTGAGTCCATTTATTTATGAACTGTAAAAAAAATTAAAAGTAGATGTCAACTCTCCCATAAAAATAGGAAGATGACTAAGTTTTTATAAAACATAAAATAATAACTAGAAAAACAAGTGTAGAAGTCAAATAAGGATTGCAATTAATTAAGATAACTGTTATAAACTAGAAACATGCCCTAATAAAGTAGTTCTTGTTATAACTTCTATTCCTTATTGGAACAAACTCCTTTCTCCTTCATAACTTATTAAAAGATGGAGTGACACTTGGCCATCCATGATCTTGTCCTTAATTTATCACCTTCATCTTATTTTAAAAATGTGCTTGTGCTATAGCATATTAACTCCTTTCTCTGCATTGAACTGTCATCCCTTTCTTGCGGGTTGAGAAGCCTTTTCTTGCAGGTTGAAAGATTCTTTGTTGCAAGGGTTAGTCCTTGTTGCTTTAAGGAATTTTCATTGCTAAGACCTATGATTAAACATGAAATTCTACTAAACTCAAAAACATTCAAAGTTCACACACACATTTACTAATATAACATATATCAACTTCAAATGCTTTAAAATGCTTAAAGTATATAAAAAGGTTTGGTAATGTCTTTGGATTTTTGCAAAAATAAGATAAAAATAGGCAACTATAGCAAGGAATTTGGACATTCTTATGGGTCATCATCCCCCTAACTTAACTCTTTGCTTGTCCTCAAGCAGCTTAGGGCCTTAGGTTGTATTGTAGTGCGACTTCCCTGTAGTTCACTGTGTTTGTTACTCCTTCACCCTACTTTAGGTAGAATCCACTTTGTTTTGATATCTTCTCCTATCTGGTTTCGTTTGTTGCATCAATATCTTGTCTTCTTCTTGTCTAATGTGGAATTGGAAACAAGAGAAGAGGAGGATGAAATGTCAAGGGGAGCTAGGTGATGTCATTTTCAAGGGAGGCTAATATGTATTTATGGGCTCTTTTTAATGTTGCTAGGTAGTTAAAGAATGATTGGGGTTCTTTCCTTCATAGCTCTAGTGCCAATTCTCTCCATCTGTCGTGAGAGAAATCAAGTGCCTCTTTTCCAATCCCTAATGCAAGCTCTTGATTTTTTTTGTAATCTTGTTTTCTACATTCTAGAATCTTTTCCCTTTCCCTCCTTTGGTGTATCAATTTGATCCATTTTTCCACCATCCCATGAGGGTCTTTAGCTTCTTCCCTAAGTAGAAGGGGAAATGACTTCTCCCTTTCTTTATATCTCCTTTGTACCTATCCCATTTGATGCTCATTTCGTATAAATGAAGGCAATGCTTTAATCCAAACCTATCCTAAAAACATGAGTGGGTTCTAATCAGAGTCATGGGGTATAGCCAGGTTATCCAGGTAGAATTCACATAACTAATCTTGCATATCTAGGGTTGATTGCTTGTATGGTTCTAAAAATAGCGTAGGTAAAGATAAAGAAATTGGAAGATCACTAAGTCAACTAAAAACTTAATTTTTTTCTTGTAGATATAGGGTATAAACCCTAGTAGGAGGTTTGCACCCTAGAAGTTGTACTATCTTGTCACCCAACTCCTCTATTTTGACCTTTAGTTTCTTAATTTATGCATCTTTTCTGTCAATTTCCTTGGTATGTGCTATTATCAACTCAAAAGTTTCTTTCTCCCAATCCTTCTATTTCTGGGAAAATTCCCTTACCTTATTCCATAATTCAATCCCAAGTGTCACCATATAGGGGGTTTTGGGCATTCTCGGGGTTGCATCTTGATTTATAGGATGTGGAGTTTTGTTAATCTAAAAAATGACCAATTTTGCCAGTTTCTCCAATTTTGATCCTTGTTGCTCAAAGACATGCAACCTTTTCTCGAACTCCCAAATTCTATTGTCTAATCCTTCCTCCCTCCATTGATATCCCTTAAGTTGTTCTTCTATTTCTTTGATTCTTTGCAAGTCTTCTTGTAACTCCTTTCTCTCATTCTTTCCTTTTAGAAGTAACTCCTCTTCTTTCTTCAAAAACATCTCTTCCTCAACCTCATTAGATCAAGCAAACCCTTCTTCAGAAACAAGGCTACTTTGAGGTATGTTCTTCTTTCTGGTTGTAAACAAGTCCTCTGAATCAGAATCCAAATTGTCGCTCAGATATAGAGGCTGTAATATTTTGGGTTCCTTGTAACCACTAGACACCCTTTCTTCTTCAGAATCTCTCTTAATCTCAACCACAACATTTTTTTCCTTTTGTTTTTTAGCCTTTCCATTTGTAGGGCCTTTCCTTCTAAGGTGGTGTGATTGCCTTCTTGGTTGTGTTGGTCTCTTCTGCTTCTTTTTGGGTGTAGAAGTAAACGCTACACTTTTCCTTTTCTTGGGCCTGGAAGGGCTCTTGGTGGATGCAAGGGTTTTTGTGGCTTCTTTTGCTATGTGTTATTCTCCAAAAGTTGCAGGTTGTGTTTTCTGCACTTCTTACTTTGCATGCTCCCCAATGCTACAGGTAGGTTAGGCAATAGGTGAAACAAAGGGTATATTTTCCTCTAGAATCGTAGAAGGCTCATCCATTTCCTGTTCTTTGTTCAATTCCTCTGCATTTAGCCTTATGAGAACATCATTGGTATTCTTGTAGGCTAAGAAGCCCTCCCAAGATACATTGGGAAATTGGGTTATGAGACTTTGTTTAATTAATAAGGTGACCAAACAAAAATGCGACAATACAGATTGGTTTCTTTTCCTCTTATACTCAACAAACATTCTTTTCGATAGATTGTATAAGAAGTGAGGGACATTCACAAGCCTCTGATGGCATTGGTGACTAAGGAGTTTAAAATGCATAGTATATAAGAGGGATTTCCTGCCATCATAGGTTAAATATTTGACTATGTAGGAAGTAACAAAAGCCCATATCCAAGGTAAACAAAGTCATTTTGTACCTTGAGCTAAAGAATCTAAATTCTCCCCTGACATTCTAAAATCATTTCTGGTTGCAATTGCATTTGCTATGGCTAGAAATTCCTCCCCTATTCTTGGAAACCCTAATACTTCTGCCACTACTGCCTTTGAAGCATGTATTCTTAGACCTTTGACCATAGATTCATAGTTTTGCAAAGTGTTGAGTCATAGTTTAATTAAATTCAGTTAGTTAGAGGAAATTATCTAGCCACCCAACTTTTTGGAAGATTGGTAGACATTGTTGATCCTTGAATAATAAATTATGTGTTGCTTGTTCTCTTTTGATGATATTTCCTCCCATTGCTACAACCTTTACAACCTCTGCCAACTTCTGCTACTATATTTTGTTTCTCAAATACTTGACTCCTTGGATGTTCCCTTCTTACCTATGTTTCTTTTATGCTTGGAACTTCTTATGGCTGTTTCTTTGCAGATAATGAAGGGAATTGAGAATTGTATGTAGTTTCCTAAAAGGTTTTGGTGATTAAAATTAAACCATTTTCTTCCCCCCAGCTTAGGTGTGCTATTTATCCTCAAATTGAATGTACTAAAAGGACAGGTAGAATAAATTCAAAGCATTTGAGATAATATGATTTATGAAATGTAAATATGTGTATGATTGTGAAAGAAAATAAAAATTAATAGTGTTAAATGTGAATTATAGTTAATTAACAAGAAATATTACTTTTGATTGTGGATCAATGGAAATATGTCACGTGTGAATGAAACTGAACGTCGTCATGTAGCTATAGAAAATGAATTTGAAATGATGGTAATTCAATGTGAAGTATTGCGAGAAAATGTGCTAGAAAAAGTAGCTTGGTGTGATTATGGCACATGTCCTAGAATTGCGGGTGTTGGAAAGGAAAGATGCTAAAAGTATGAATTTATGAATGGTGGAATGATGCTACATGGAACACGTGTTTGAGTGAAGTCGCTGCATGGTAGTATGGAATGTAATTAGTAGTGGCTATAGGTAAGATGGGAGTGAAGTGGATGTAAGTGCTACAGGTAGTTGAAAAATAGGTCCTTGGTTATTGATGTGCCTCAGGGTTGTTGCTATAGGTCCCGTGAACATCTACTGTACGTCTAAAAAATAAATGTTGGTGATCGTAACCTATGCATGTGTGTGCATGTGAGAGGTGTTGGTGAGTAATTATACCTAATTAGCATCAGTAGGTGAGCTGGTTGGCTTATCTATTGATGTATCGATTGATGTTTTGTTCTTGTCTACATGTTTGGCATGTAATTTTGAATTGAATTGCTGCTGCAGATTATGTAAGAAGTCTTCCTTTTGCAACGAATTCTTATAAAGCTTGAGTTTGTGGCCATTGACTAATAGGGAGAATCTTATTGAATCAATGGTAGTGAGATGAACCGTTCCATTTTAAAAACATGGCTTAATTTCATATGGTCCAAGCCATCGTATCTATAATTTACCCTTGTGGTCTTTATACTTGAAATCATATAGCAACACCAAGTCACCTGTATTGAATTCCTTTGTTTTAATGAACTAGTCATGCCATTTCATTTGTTGTTTCTGCATAATTTTTGTATGGTGAATGACCTCCATTATGATTCATCTAAAGCATTTAGGTTGTCCATGCCAAGTTCTACCACTATGCGAAGTGTTTTTTATTCAAACTCAATTGAAAGGACAACTTTCTTCCCATACACCAATTCATATGGTGTAAACCTCGTTGTGGTCTTCCAAGTTATCCTGTATGCACAAATTGCTTTAGGGAGTCTTGCCGCCTAGTCTTTTCAGTGTAGTTGAACTATCTTGGTTAGAATACCTTCTATTAATATGTTTGTAAGTTATACTTTTCTTAGCTTGTGGATGGTAGGGTGCGGATTTTCAATGCCTAATCTCATACTCCTTGACCAACTTGTGAATTAAATCAGAAGTAAAGTGAGGTCCCTGGTCTGTGACCATTTCCTTGAGAACACCATACCTGGTGAATATTTCTTCATAAAGGAATTTGGAATCACCGCCATCCCTTGAAAATTATAGTGCTTTCAGCTCCAATCACTTTATTAGATAGTCTATGCAGACCAAAATATATTCTTTTTTATTGGATGCTGAAGCTATTGGACCAATGAAATCCAAGTCCCATTTGTCAAAGGGTGTAATGACCAATGTGGCTAAATTGAAATTTCATTACTCGGAGTAGGTCTTCCCATTCTTTGACATCTATCACACCTCCTTGTATACTTGATTGCATCTTTGTGAAGTGTAGGCCAGTAGTAACCAATATTTAAAATTTCCAGAGTTGTCCTTTTAGTTGCAAAGTGCCCTCCATAAGGCTCATCATGACATGCTCTTAGAATATCATAGACTCCATCCTCCCTGATGCATCTTCTCATTATGTCATTAGCCCCTATATAAAAGAGATAACCAACTACCCATGAATAAGGAAAACTGTGCTCTACCAGATGTCTCCTCTCTTTGGGTGAGAGATGTAGTGGTGTCTTCCCTGCAACCAAATAATTAACTACATTTGCATACCAAAGTGTCTACACAAAGAGGGAAAATAAATGTTCATCAAGAAAGGAGTCATCCACTATTTGCTTTGTTGATTTTATTTATAGCCTTGAAAGAAAATCAACTACTACATTTGCTTTCCCTAGTTTATCCACAATTGTGGTATCAAATTCTCGCATTAGTAATAGCCATCTTACAATTCTTCCCCCAACCACTAGTTTTTTTATGAAATATCTTATGGCTATATGGTCTATATGAATAAAAACAAAGTATCTAGTGATGTAATGTATGGAATTATTAATGGCATATATCATTGCCAACATTTATTTTTCACTAATTGTGTAGTTAAGTTCAGTAGCCTAAAGATTCTTACTGATATAGGAGATTGCATATTCAAAATTTCCTTCTTTATGTCCTAGAACAATACCTATTACAAAATCAAAAGCATCTATACATGAAAAATAATTGTCTAGTTAGGTGCTTTTAAGACATGGGTCTTTGTAAGTGCTATTTTGAGGGCTTCAAAAGCTTCTTGGCATGCAGGTGTCCAATCAAATTCAATGTCCTTAAAGAGGAGGACAAATAATGGGGTTGCTATCTTATTGAAATCCTTGATAAACCACCTATAGTAACCTGCATGTCCAAGAATTCTTCTTAGATCCTATTTCTTTTAAGGAATAGGTTTAAGGTTTAGGGTTGTGATATTGACACCTTTGTAATACTTTCTCCAAATTAGCCAATGCCTCTTCATAATAATTCCCATAAGTGGTGAAATCATCCATGTAAATTTCCATGGAATAATGTGCAAAATATAAGAATACACTTAATACCACTCTCTGAAATGTTGTAGGAGCAATACATAATCCAAATGGTAAGAAAAAATAGGAATATGTACCCCACAGGCAGGAAAAAGTGGTTTTTTCCTGATCCTTTGGACCTATTTTTATCTCATTATACCCACTAAATCCATCTAGGAAGGAGAAATATTTCTTACCTACTAGCAAATCCAACACTTGATCAATAAAAGGAAGGGGAAAATGGTCCTTGTTGCTGCATTTAATTCCCTGTAATCTACACATACCCTTTAGTTACCTCCCTTCTTTGGCACAATCCCCAATGGGGATACCTATTGGCTGCCAAATATGGGATAAATAAACCTTGCATCCAACAAATTTTGTAATTCTATTTGGACTATGTCACACACAACTGGGTTCATCCTCCTTCGAGGTTGCCTCATGGGCTTGTAGCCTTCATTAATATAAATTCTATGCATGCATAGGTGAGGATCTATACCTTTCATGTCATGATAGTCCCATACAAATGCTGGTGTGTGAGCTTGCACCATGGTTAATAATGAATACTGTTAGGTAGTTGTCAATTGGTTATTGAAATTTAGTGTTTTTCTTGGCGTGATATCTATGGTTAAGGAAGATGACTTGACAAAAGCAATATCAAGACTTGATAGATTGAGATTGTAATTATGGGGTAGTAGTGTATGGACTTAGAGGCATTTGTAGGTATTATGTTATGTAAAGGACAATGTAAGCATGCGAGGCAGTGGTGTTGCTTCAAGTCCCTACCATAAGAGTTCTACATAATGTTGGAAAGGATTTCATGCTCATCCTGAATGTCTAGCATTGGGCTTCATTCAATGGTCATGAGTGTTTGTAAAGAATATTGGTCATCTTCTTGAAGGGCTGGCGATACAGTTTGATCCAAATATGTATGTGGTTGTGCAGGTGAGTAAAGAACAATTTTTTTTCACATTCCCATTGGAAATGATCATGTTGCCAAACCTATAACCAATGAATGTATCTATAGTGGATAACCAAGGCCTCCCTAATATTAAGTGGTATCTTGCAAGGTTTGCTTTAGAATGTAAGACCATAAAATCTGTAGGATATTCCCATGAATCCAGTGTATGACTAAATCTTCTATAATACCCTCTGGTTTAATAGTTGACCTATCTTCTAGTTACAAAACAGTAGGTGTGGGTCAAAGTTCCATTAACTGAAGTTGTTTCATAGTTCCTTTTATCATAACATTTATGGATGCTCATAGGTCAATTAAAGTGTTTCTAATGAGAGTTCCATTAATTTGGTTATTTACTATAGGGATTTCAAGGTTTGCATATTTCAAAAAACTATATTTCCTAACATGATGTCTGCAAGTTGTCCTAAGACATGAAAATTTTGGTGGTTCATTTTCTACTTAGCATTTTAAGGCATAACTCTCTCACAATTTTTGTGTATATTGGTACTTCCTTAATTGCTTGAATTGAGGATATTTTTATGCAAACATTTCTAAGTTGGCACAATAGGTTAGATTCAAGTTCATAATGGGATTTTTGTGTGGTTAGTCTTTCAGGGAATGGTGGTTTCGAACTTGTGATGTTTTTCTATGTCCTATCTTGTTCAATTTCCTTTGTTTTATTGTCAATATTTTCTACTGGGGGCTCCTCGTCAGTAATCTCTAAAATGTGAGGAGATGAAGGCCCAACAAGCATATTTCCTGAATGAAGGTGGACATCACTCACCTCAACCCCATAGATCAAGTATTGGATGGTGTCATTAGTATAAGACTGCTAGACAAGCTTGTTAGGGTTTTTTGCAGGTTGGGATGACAACTAAGGTGCTCTTGGCTGTGATGGTGGGACCATGGATAGATTTGACATTATGGCAGGTTACTGTGGTTGCAAAGGTTGTTGTGGCTATGGTTAGTTTATATTTTGGTTTTGCCATTGTTGACTCCCACGCCACTATGATGGCCATTGGTTTTGTTGGGGTGGCCATTGTGAATTGTAATTTGGGGCTTGATAAGGTTATGGTGGCCATATCCCCTACTATGGAACCCAATTAGGTGCTTGGGCCATTGGCCATGATTGATTTTGTGTATTATTCCAGGGCTAATTGTTCCAATGTGAGAAATTTGAATTACCCCCAAGAAATGACATATTGTAAGACAATGGATCTTGAGGCATACCTTATCTTTTTTGCTATGTTTCGTGCTAAAAAAATGTAAAATAGTTAGCCTTCCTCTTCCTCTAGGGATTGAAATTCAGGATTCCCTTGCTTTTCTTTTGAAATTCTAGCCAACTTATTACATTTATAGTTTATCCTCTTCTGGTGGCAATGTGGATAGTATTCAATGAGAGGTTCCTCCACTTCATCCTACTTGTTCTTGACATGTTGTTGGTGTAATTAATTATTTAATTACACTTACATAAATTTACTTAGGTTATAAGATTCTTTCTAAAAGTCTTAGTTGGATTTTCTAGAACTTATCTTATCTAGCCAATGCATCATTTCCTAGGTGATTAATTTGTTAGTTGTCTCATGTCATAGGATTGTGACATTTGTCAACATCATGTTCATTACTAGATTTCAACCTTGCCTATATAAGGAAGGTGATTGTACTCATTTGTATCATACTTCACACCTCATCATTTGATAGGTCTTAATATCAAGCAAGCTCATTCTTGCATACTCTCTTGTAGAATTTTTTCATTGTTTTTGCAAGTGGTCTTGGGTGTTGAGCTAATATCTTTATCTCTTACATGGTATGAGAGCCACATCTTAC
This sequence comes from Sequoia sempervirens, assembly GCA_007258455.2. Lineage (NCBI taxonomy): Eukaryota > Viridiplantae > Streptophyta > Pinopsida > Cupressales > Cupressaceae > Sequoia > Sequoia sempervirens. The sequence continues at coordinate 17,875 of VDFB02340938.1, forward strand.
AAAACCCTTCTTAGATTTGAGGGTGGAGCTATTTCTAGTGAGAGATCTTGATTTGAGGTTGTCTCTCCATAGGAGGGATTTCATGGCATCTTACTTTTGGTTCGTGTTGGAGGAAATATGAGCTCAAATTTGAGGTCAGGGCAGCTGAGAAAGTCAGAATTGACTTTTGTTTCACCTAAATCTGACATTTCTAGCCAAAGTTATGGAGGTTTGAAGATTTGCAAGATCTAGGAGTTGCAGAGCTTCTGGTGAATTTTCAGGTGATTTGACCTCATCATCATTTCCAGGAGGCCCAAGAGATGAAAATTGATATAATTCTTCCTATTTCACCTTCAGCTGTTCGTGAGGAATTTTTTTATCCAAGGTGGCCGTACGACCCCAGGTATAGGGTACGATTTATTTATTTTGCTGAAAAAATAATTCAAAAATTATATTATGCATTTTTATTGTATCGGCTTTTAAAAAAATTGTGGGGCAATTAATTTTTTTTTTTTGGGCTATTGGCATATTTTATTGTGGGTTTGGAGTTAAAAATTTGTGGAGGGATTTTATTTCTATGGACTATTGGTACTATCGTACCAAGCCATCATATCATCAACCTAATTTGTCCCTCTGCCAGCTGGGTTCTTTATTCCATCAGCCATTTGTTCCCATTGTCGGGCTCTGTGTTCACCACTGGTCAACTCCTGTTTACTATTTTTTTTGTTCCGACTATTTTCCCAACATCATCAACAGTCAAATTGGGCATTCTACTCTTTGCACGACATTTGATCGACGGGTACAAGCCACCGCCACCGGCTACCTTGCATCATCAACGTACACTCTTGTCACCGTCTGACCTATTTTCTTTCACTGTCGGCTCATAATCATTTTCCTTCAATCGACGTTGACTCCTTTGGTCGACCCTATCAAAATCTATCACTTCCACCGACATATTCTTCGCCAGCTCCTACAAGTCCTCACCACTGATCTCCATCCTCCATCGGTCTTCATTCATTGACCGTCGACATTCCTGTTCTCTGCCGCCTCTTATTCCTGCCCGTGGTTCACCGCCGGCTACCTTCGTCAACCTACACATTTAACTAGCCGGTCCATTCCTCCAAACCACCAGCATCGTTCCTCCACCACCAACCATTTTCTCTATCGCCATTGCATTTATTTCGGTGTCCTTCAATCAACATTTGCAGGCCTGTGCGTCCCTTTGGTAAGTGTTCATTGTACAAGATGGGTACCTTCTCTACTACCTCGGTGGGACAGGTGATTTGGTTGATTGACCCCTATTGGCATTTTATATGCATAAATTTTTTTTATGAGTTTGATTTGATATTGTAAAAGTCGACTCTATTTTTTTTGGTCAGTGGATTTTTTACTTGGACATGTAGTAGGTAGGTCATATGAGTGACCTGATTTTAGCCCCTGGGTGCGCATTTTTTGTGCCTAATTAGTTTGACAGTGTACTTGTTTTGCCCCCAAAGTGCCTCATATAGGCCTTTTTTTTCAATTTTGTGTAACTTTTTTCCATGATCTCCAAATTCTGCAAACAAGATATCGACGAAAAGCTCTTTCCAAGTACTTCACAGTGGTATAGGTCTTTTTGACAAATTTTGCTGCAGGTACAATTTATTCACAATTGAATTTAGATCACCCGTTTGGACCTCCGAGCTCATAACTTTCTACCAGTTTCTCTAATTTTGGTGATTCAAGTTGCATTTGGAAGGTATTGAGGAGATCCTTGATTTGGTTCATGTACTTTTTTCAGTTTTAGCCCCAAGTGTGAGATATTCAAATTTTTGCATATTTGCTTTCTACTTCGTAACTTGGACATCCTGATTCTTGAAGAAGTTCTATTTGTGGGGGGGAGTTTATTTTCAGTTGTATTATCAAATTTGGGAGGTTTCATATCAATTTGATTCAGATATTTTCCATATTTGCACTCTTGGTACTTGTTGATCTCATGGTTGAACTAGGATTTGAAGTGTTGACTCCTCATTACTATCACACCTGGAAGGTAAAAATGTAGAGATTTCTTTGGTCAAAGGGTTTGTGGTCCACTTTGGGTGACCACCAACTTGATTTTACCAAAGAATATGAATGATTTTATCATAGGAATAAATGTGATGAAGCTATGGGTTTAATTGCAATGCATATTTCAGATAGTTTATTCTTTCATATTGAGGAATGTACAACCCCTAAGAAGGTGTGGGATAAGTAAAAGACACTCTTTGGTGCATTTAGTGAGGTTCGTGCCATGCAGTTGGAGGCTGAATTGGCTTCACTTTCTATAGATGCATTTTCCACCATTGAAGACTACTTGGTAAAATTCAAATCACTAAGATCTCAATTGGAAGGATGTGGCAAGGAGAAAACTGATAAAGAATGCATATTTTTGATTTTATCTAAGTTAAAAGGTTCCTTTGCATACTTTTCTACTTCCTCCTATGCAACTATGGATGGCTTAGGTGATTCTTTTGTAATGCCCTCTTTTGAGACATTCTGTGATAGGTTGACTAGAGAACAAGCAAAACTTAGTCAACTTGATACACATACTAAGAATCATGCTTTAGTTGCATCATCATCATCTAAGGATAAAGGAAAGAAGAATTTCAAACCTAAGGAAAAATATAAAGAACCTCCCACCTCTTCCAAAGAGGAAAAACTTAAGAAGGAGAAGAGTAAATGTGGTTATTGTAAAAACTAGGGAATGGTGAACAAACTTGTTACAAGAAAGAGTTAATGAAATGAGGCAACTCTTAAAGGAACACAACGTTTCTTTGCCTTCTAAGTCAAAGTTGCTCATATTCTTCTTCTCAATCGACATCTACTACACACACTAGTCATGCGGGCATTGCAAATAGGAGTGATATGGTAGATGATTATAAACAGAGAGGACATGCCCTTGTTGTCACACAAGTTGAGAGGTCTAAAAATTGGATTCTTGATTCTGGAGCCTCCTATCATATATTGGGTCAACCTGATAGGTTCTCATCTTTGAAGCATACTTCACTTATGAAGATCTTGATGGCAAATGATGTGTATCTTGATGTATATGGAAAAGGGGTTATTGATGTGCCACACAATAGCTTTAATAATGTGCTTTGTATTCTTGATATTAAGCACAATCTTCTTTCAATATATCAGATAGCACAAACTGGAAAATCAATTGAGTTTACTCTAGATTCAGTCTACATTCGAGATTTGGATACAAAGCAACTTGTTGCAGTGGGTAGGGCCAATCATCAGGAAAAGATGTACTACTTTTCTCATTTTGTTCTTGTTGTCAAATAAGGTTTGCACCCTTGCTAAGCTATGAGCTGCAGCAACCTATTGACACATGGGAACACTCCGAGGTTGTGGGTGACCTGGGAATGAAGTGGACCTCCAGATTATGGGCTAGTTCCCCTTAAGATAACTTCAAAATACTAAAAAAATTGACAAGGGAAAGAGTAAGAAGGATATGCTTGAAATTTAAAACTTATCACTAACAGGTGATACACCAAAGATAAAATTTTAAAAAGACTATTGGAACTCACAGAATTCTCAATAATGCTAAACAATCTCACAACATCGAGATTTATGTCTGCAAAAGTGATTCTATGTAAGGTTCCGACTATTCTAATGCTTAACACAAGGAAAAAAATGACATTTTCACAGATATAAATGCAATAGAAAGAGATCACTAACATAAACTTGCACTATGACATAATATTCTTTGCATTTAGTACTGAAGGAATCTGATAAAATAAAGGATTAAACATAATTTTATCATGCAACTCACAACCAATACTAAACAACAAAGGAAATCGGTGAAGGAAATGACTTTCTATTGAGAAAAAGGGAGTTTTTTGTATTACAAACTATAGTATTTGTAAAAATGAGTTACAAAGTCTGAATGATGCTCTTTCGACAATCTCTTAACCAAGAAATCCTTTTTTACAAAGAGGGAAAAAATCCATATATACCACAAAACCAAAAAGTGTCAGCCCCTGCCTTAGGGTTTACAAAGAAT
>VDFB02340939.1:0-23418 GCA_007258455.2 Sequoia sempervirens
GTCCTGTAGTTGCAAATTTGTTATTTTTCCTTTGCAGTTTGAACTGTTAATTTTTTACTCTGTAATCCAGTTGTGATCAATGGAGAGAACCCACCTTACCAAATATTTCAGAGATAATTTAGAATTAGGACTTCTGTTGGAATGAGAGTTTTGATTTGGTTTGTGTAAGCTTAATGGTTTGGTTTCAGCATGACTAAAAGTTTTATGTTTGTTTTGATATTATTTGTATGGATAATAAAATAATATTTTTACATTAATTTTGGCTTTACTTTTATACTTCTTATATTAAGGATATTAATATGGTTTTTGTTTTGTCTTTTTCTATTTTTTTAGATGTTATTAAAGAAAATATAAAAAAAAATATTTAAGATATATAAAGAGGAAAGAATATTGAATTCTTATGGGTATTTTTTTCAAATGTTACAAATTTTGCTTGTTAGTGGTATGAGAATTTTACTTTTATTGGGTATTGTGCTGGTCATTTTTCTTTGTGATAGTCTTTGAGTACCTAAGTTAAGCATATTTGAGAACCTTGTAGCATTAAGTTCACTAACGTTGATTAAGAGCTTTTTCTTTTATTTTTTCAAAAACTCCTAACAAATAAATATGTTTATAGACCACTTCAACTCCATACCTAGCATAGCACACACTTCTAACATTGTTTTATTCTACCAACAATTTTAAGATCTCTGAACAAACCTCTCTCAACATTCTAAACCATGTTTCGAAGACAAGAACCCACTATGATAACATGCAACTCCTAAGAACCCCCTAATTTTTTAAGGTTTAGACAACTTTTCATTACACAATTGTCATTATTTTATTAAGATTTCTATTCAACCTCTCTTGCAAAACAATACATTAAAATTGCTTTAATCTTAAACTTCGGCTTGGAATAAAATTACTTCCAGTAGTAGGCATCAAGCTACATCATAGGGTTTTTCCATGGATTAGTATATCATCAAAGAACACTAGCACAAATTTGCTTAAAAGATTCTTGAATGTGAAATCCATCAAACCCCAAAATATATAGCTTACATATTTCTAATACTAAAGGTCATAGCTATAAACCCATGATAATCTTCACATTTATAAAAATCTATTTTGAAAATATCTTCATTTTAATCTAATTTGACAATAAAGTTTTGAAAAGAAAACTACTCCATATAACTTGTAGAAAATCATGAATAACAAGAATAAGTACCTTATTGGAACTTATATTTTATGGTATGCCTATTGAGCTTTATATAGCATGAAATCAAGCGCCAAATTTCATCCTTCTTCTAAACCATCAAAACTATTAAAAAAGATGTTTTTTAATTACAAATAGTATTATCTTCTAGAATTTCTTAGACCATGTACTCAATCTCACTTTTATGTACAAATGAATATCTACATTGGTTGCTTGCCTGCTTGCTTGCTTGAAATGACTTGTATGGTATAATCATTATAGTTTTTAGATCAAGTTCTTTAGGAATACATACAAGGACCATGGATTGTTTGTCAAGGATATCCAAGAGATTCGATGGTGGTGATGTATGTGACTACTAAGCTTTTAGTGAAAAAAATTGTCACAAAACATGAAGATCACTTTTTAGTAGTTTTTCCATTTAGTGGGGACTAATAATTGTGGAGCCTTTGATTGCAAGACTCAAGTTTTCAATTCTTTCCTCCTAAATAGAATCACATGAAGAGCTTTTTAAGACTTCTCAATATTAGATCTAATCTACTCATGAGAACAATAAACATTGGAATATCTAATATATAATTGCACATTGTGATTTTAATGTCATGCCATATTTTTTACAATTATAATCATGACCCAAAAATTTAATGACAATTACATCAATAGCTCATAGGTGTTGCCAACTAGATCTTGATTAAATTGTGATTGCTAAATGAATCAACATCAATACCTTTTTCATTTTAATACATTTACATCTCGCAAGGTTGAGTAATCTTGCATCACCCAACAAGTTTTTTACCATCCTTATTTTATCTTTTTGCAAGTTTTTGAAATTCTACTTAAATTTTGAGTTTGTTGTTCCAACAATTTATGTTTTCTATCCTAAGGATCCATGTGGTAATGCAAAGGGGAAGTTTGAGGCTTTCAGAGAAAAACTTGGATTGGTGCAAAATTCCTTCTTCACTAAGAGAGTGTTGAATTTTTAGCTTAGATAGGAACTTCCACACCAATTCAATGCGCACATGTGGAAGGTTCAAGTGGCTCAAGTTAGGCTATTATGTGTTTCACTTTTGTCACCATATTTTTTGTCTGTAATGTCATAAAAATACACCCCTTGCAATTTCACATGCATTTTTGTATCTGCTTTAGTGACTGCTCCCTTAGCATTTTGTGTAGGCTCATTTTAGCACCTGCATCAACCTTTTTCCTTCTCAGGATGCTCGAGACCGCTCTTTAGTAGCTACCCTTGCACGTCCACTTTGCATTAAATCTTGTGTTTTTCCCGTTCATGTTGTTTTGTAGCATGATGTGTCTAGACATTAGCGCACCGCACAGACGTCTACATGTCATGCTAGCGTCCTATGATGTTTCAACGCTCAAATAGTTGTTTCTGAGCATGTTTGTCACTTGTCATCTGCTTTTGTTGGTGGTAACAGCTTGAGATGCCTTGCAACCGCTCAAGAAGCTTCTTTTTGCTTCTCCTCTCTCATTAAATGTTATCTTTTCAATCCATTTGTATCTCTAGCTTCATTCCAGCTTCTAGCTTCTTTCCAGCCTTGGCTCTAGCATTTTTTCTCTTGTTGTTTTACTTGCATAGCTCAATACAGCTTGTTACAGCAGCCTTAAGCACTCTCAAGCTCTTACAAAACTCTTTGCAAATCTCTTGGCTCTTGTAGCTATCACTTTCCCTCTTTGGCTTGCTTAAGCCTTGTAGTTGATATCTCCTTCACTTCGTGCTTGCGAGCATCCTAGGACTCCATATCCCCTATCTATTGCATCCTTACTTTGTGATACAAGTTCTCCTCCTCAAGCGGGGATTGTTTTTATCACCTACATTTGTGATATGGGTTCTCCTCCTCGAGGGGGGATTGCTTTTATCACGTCACATTTGCTTACTTCTCTCACTTTCTCTACCTTTTTGGTTGTTCGTGGAAGTGGGAACACCAAAACCAGGGTTTGACTAAGGCAAACCCCTATACAGCCCCAAAACTTTCTCCAAATCTTACATATGCAGGTATTGAATATATTCATGTGTTGGATGTTAGAGTTATCTTGCATTAGCTAATAATTAATTATTCTTTAATTGATTATTAGTCTAATTTATTCTCACACACTTTAGCTAAACTTAGGAATTTTTTATTAGTTGAGATATTATTAGATCATTATGTCTCATCTCATGTGATGTTGACACTTGTCATGATCTGATCCCTTTCTCATTTAGGGCTTTGCTCTTATAAGCATTCAACCCTTATTGTAAAGAACTTTGAGATACTTCACGGGAAATATCACGGCTTTCATATCTTCTTGAAAGCTTCTTTTGTAACTTTTCTCTTGATGAATATAGCAATTCTTGTTTGCAGATCTCTTGCGTGGAAGGTGTACTTGTTTGTTGTTTGATCTTGTGGCTTGTGGTTTTGTGCTTGTTTCACAATTCTAACATGCGTACTGTGTAGGTACAGACCTGCGTAGTGTACCTACGTCCTATGGGGTTCTCCCATATTGTTTTTAAAAAAAATTTACAAAAAGTTTTTTTTTTTCTTAAACAAAAAAATACATGTAATATTTTTTATTTATTTTTTTAAAACCAATTTTTTTAAAATAAGACCAAGTTGTGCAAATGATGTGATGGCCATTTGGCTATCAATTTTAGGCTCACCGTTTGCTACGACGGTCATATGACCATCAAATTTAATCACACAAACTGTGTTTTCTGCACTTTGGGAGCTATTTTCTTCCGAAGGCCATAACTTTTGCCCACGATGTCAAAATCGGGCAAACGAGATATCGTCAAAAAGAGGATTCAGAGTACTTTCCAGTGGTGCAGGTATTTTTTGGAGATTTTTTCTCAGGTCCCTATTATTACCAGTCAAAGTCAGATCTTCTTTTCAAGAGTTTCCTTCAGTGTTTTCAGCATAACTTTTGCATACGATGTCAAAAATGGGCAAACCAGATATCGTCGGAAAGTTGTTTCCGAGCTCTTCACAGTGGTGCAAGTGATTTCTAGATTTGATTTTTTGTTTTTTCCATAAATCCTTCTTCTCAATTGCTATCCTTTTTGGACTTTATGGGCTCACATTACATGTTTTTTATCATCTGTAAATGCCCTGAAATAAAGTGCCTCAGCTTTGTATGTGTATTATGGGATCTTGCACATAAATTTGTGCCTTATTGTACTCGCACTATGATATAAAGTGTCATGGGGGTTGATGTTTTCCTTTGTTTTCCTTCATACCTTTCTCATGTGTATGTGACTTTTTTTTTCACATCCTTTCTATCTACTTGTACTTTCATGATTGCACATTCAGATGTTCTTGGTTCCTCTTCATGCACTACTTTCAAGCATTCAGTTTCAATGTACCTGTCACACCTCTCCCTTGTCGATTATGGGGGTTTCTCGTTGGTGCTATTGCTTCTTGGTTTTGTTGGAGTGAGCTATGTATACGATTTGTTCCTATGTAACACCCCTCTTTGGCTCTTTGATCGGCATTGTTCTTCCCTATTATGATTGTGTCTGATTATGCTTTGACTTTGGAACTAGGTTGCTTTTGATTGCAATTGTTATACAATGTGGATGTTATATTTTGATGTGATGTTATCCTGATGTTATCTTTATGACATAATTTGGAGTAACTTAGAAGATATTTGATTAAATGATGTTTCATGCTATTGATCATATCTTTGATGTTAGATGCGTCAGTTAGAGACATTGTATTGGTGAAGGGAACAAGATTGTATCATTTGCTTCGAGTGCCCTACAATTCGAGATTTCCTCTTCACGGTGTGTTTGATCATATTTAGCCGAGGCTATATTAAGGATGAGGTTTTGGCCTAAAACAAGTCTCACGCTCTGAGACTACCATGGTTTCAGGCCAAAGTTTTACTTCTGTTAAGTCGTCACAACTAATCGATCTGACATTGCTAAATGCAATGAAGGAGTGTCTTTATGAGTCATAATTTCCAGCTAATGCAATGAACATCGGCAGTGTCTTTGAAGTAAATGCAACATTATTCTGGATTCTTTCGATATAGCCGCAGAAGACATAGAGCAGCTTTCTTCGTAACAAGTGGTCTGCAGCTACTAGAAATCTGACAAATATTCAAAGCAAATTACGTCATTGAAGAATACTTTTATCAAGATCCATTATGAAATCTTGATTGCATGCTTTTTGTTTACCAGTAATTTCTGGACATCAGGGGCTAATGACTCGGCAAACTCCTTACCACCAATATTTCCCACCTACATTCAGAAGCATACATAAACTTTATCGATCTGACATTGCTAAATGCAATGAAGGAGTGTCTTTATGAGTCATAATTTCCAGCTAATGCAATGAAGGAGTGTCTTTATGAGTCATAATTTCCAGCTAATGCAATGAACATCGGCAGTGTCTTTGAAGTAAATGCAACCTTATCGATTCAACACCTACCGGAAGATGGAGTAAATGCAAGGAAGGAGCCACAGCGATGTAGAACGTACTTTCCAGAATTCATCGATCAACTTCCAGCTGGTAATTTATTGCATTTAATGATGTCGGCAAATATCTGGCGGCTGATTATCCCTACAAAAAGAATGAACATGCTTTGAATGAGACTTATCATTGGAAGTAGAAGCAGATATTCCTCACCAACACTGAAGCAGAGGGCAGACGAGATCTCAGGCAACGATATTTATCAATCCATGGTAATATGTAGTTTCTATTGTTATCATTGAATCTTTGTCCTTTGACGATGTTGAATGGAACTCATGTACTTTGCCTTGTATGTTCATTTTGGAATATTCTAGTTGCATTGGTTCTCAATTTTTTCTCGCAGAATCAGCAACTTAATTTTGGACTTAGGAAAAATTAGTTGTTGATTTCGAGCAAAGGAGAAAGAGAAAATGGCCAAACTCAATAATCAACCGATATCAAAGGATGGCCTTATCTGCTAAAGAGTAACCATTTGGGGACCTATCACTTAGAAAAACTCCAAAATGAAAAAACAAAAAATCGAGAGAGAGAGAGAGAGAAAGAGTTAAAACCTAAAATTCGTTGTAAATTGTCAGTAAACTTGTATATACATGGCCGTATGAGATTTTTGACGGAGAAAGTACTAATGTTTGTTATAAAAACCTTTTTAAATTACTGTTTACATTTTTTCCTCTAAAACGTGGCCCAGTCTCTGCAAATAAACAACCCATTTGCTTTCAGCGGACATTTTTCGTCTGTGAAGATTTCTAGTATCTCTGTTCTGTTCGTGATTTGCTGCTGCTTCAGATACTCCTCTTTTGTGTTTATGGATAAATCTTGATCACGTTGGATTTTTACATCTGCAACAGTAGCCTAAAGTCACTAAAGGTGACATTGAAGGTTTAAAGCGGCTATGTATTTGCATAAGGCGGCTTTGAAGATCAGGCAGTGGATACCAAACATTTTTATTTTTTTATTTTGGCTTATTGGTTTCAGTTTTGGTTTTTATTATTATTAGTACTTTTCGCGTCATTACTAGTACTTTTCGCGTTAGGCAGTATATATTTTTCCTCGAAATTTTTATCCTTTTCTTCAAATAAAATTTTCCTTTCCTAAAGCAATATAAACTAGCAATTACGCTGAAGAGGTGAGTTTAAGATTCGACATGGTAACATGGCTGATTTTTTTATGCCTTAAATCTGCCTTGTACAATTTCTACAACATGCTTGCAATAGTAGAATCTTCTGCTGCACAACAATAACTTGACAGGAAATATCCCTACAATCAACTTAGTGGTGAGATTCCATCGGAGATCAGACGACTTGAGAACCTGGAAAGTTTGTATCTGTATGAAAATCAGCTGTCTGGTATTATTCCTGTTGAGATAGGGGGTGTTCAAATTAGCCGAGATTGATTTTTTTGAAACCATTTCTGGAAGCATATTTGAAGATCCTATTAGTTTGAAGATCCTCTGTTACAGCCGAGAGAGTTTCTATTCTTGAATAAAGAAAAATTACCTTGATATATATTTTTATAGAATGCGATCTTGAGATGTCTGATGAGATGATTTTTTATTTAGGTTCACTTCTGGGTGTGTTTTACTGATGTAAATTTAAGAAACAGTTGTAGATAAAATCACCTACCATTAAAGTCTGTCAATTCATCTTCCATTATTGACATTGGAAGGCCCAGTCTGCAGCCTACCTGGTCATCTCTTAAGAATTAGGTTATTGGCGGGCCCAGTATGCAGCTTACTTTCTATCAAAAACCTATATTGTCACATTTTTCTTGGCCGCCTCTTTTATATTTTGTTTTCTGTTTTCAATATTTTATAATATTAGTCATTATGTATAAATGAATATAATTAAGTATTATAACAGAGGATGAGGCAAAAGAACAGTCTGAAGTGGTCTGAATTTTATTAATTATCTTCAGGCAATCAATAGATATATAATTCATATTAATTTTATAATTTTTAAAGCTTTCCACTACGCTGCCTTGTCCTTGTTTTCAGTTTCTCATAGCATACTTCAAAACTGATATTGGCATCCAGCCTTATGTCCATACAAATGTTACGTTGCATCTATTATATGTATTGCTCTCTGAATAGCTGGCCTGAGTTACCTTTTGACAGAACCTCAAATGATATTACCTCTTTTATGAGAGTTTCACATAGCTGATTGTTTTTCTTGCCAATATAAAATTATGTTTGCCCACCCATTTCTGTTAAAGAAACTCTGTCACTCCTCTCCATTTCGCAAGTGTTCTTATTGTTGTTGGAATATATGCTTCTAACTGTTTGACAGAATTGCATGTATGTTGAGTATGTGTCGTCAAATAATATTTAGGTCTTCATTATATTCAGTTAATTTTAGTTTGTTGTCATTAGATGTCCAGTTAACTGTCATATTAATTAATTGAAATTCTACAGCTATAAATATGTAATACTTACATTTTCTAATTCTTATGGATTATTATTTTATACTTTTTTAGTTTTATATTAAAAAGAAAAATTAAACTTTAGCAAGAGGATTTCACCCACCAATTATGAATCTGAATCTGCAGATTGTTTATTATAGAAGTGCAATTTAAATTGTAAAATATTGTGTTTGAGATTTAATGAAATAAAATAGGTGCTAGTATATTTTTTTTGTGATATTTATTAGTATTGGCCAATTAAATTTATCAACGATCAATTGATATTGAACAATTACAATTAAGTTACTTTTTTTATTATTTAATGTGGTATTCTTTAGTATGGAAAAGTTATAGTTAATGATTTATTTACAATATAATATCCATTAGTATCAAATAGTTATCAATTGGATATTTAGTTGTTTGTATAGTTATTGCTTGATATTAAATATAATTGTCTTTTTAAAAATAATATTAGCAATAATTATTATTCATAAGTAGAATTGTAAAAAATGATAAATTACCACTTAAAAAACACATATATTATTGGAGCATAGGGTTAAACACTGACACAAAACATATATTATTGCAGCATAGGTTGTAAGATACAACTCAACATCGTCAATTAAATAGCAATGGATATTATTGACATCTCCAGTAGTTCCAGTGGGCCAATGTTGTCAGCCAATTCGACACCGTCAATCAATGGAAATCAAAACTCTACAAGTCAGATACAAGATTTTGCAAATGACATTACAGTTAGTTGCTTGGACTTGCTACAACAAGCGAAGGCCACTGTTCAAAACATGCAAAGTGTCCAAGATTTGGACATTCAGTCAATGGAAGTAACAGTACATGAGTTCCATTCAACTTGTGAGAAGTTGAGTTCATTTTGTACTTTCCTTCGTGAAATGAAAGCAGACGAGTTCTACGGACAAGGTGGCTCTATCTACATTAAAGAAGCGTTCCAAAATTACTTGAACCATCCCTAAGATACATTATCACTATAAATGTGGATATAGTAGTTGATATAACGATATAACTTCAGCTTTTACCAACTTATGGATAGTTGGATATTTTGTAACTCCCTTAAACAAATGTAAGCTCCAATATACTATGAACAAGGCACTTCTCCTCGCAATAAAAAGATCCAATATGTCACCTACTACAATACCATGTAACACATTTTTTGCTTCGAAAATATGTATACATTGTTCTCTCGCTATCATTTTGCATCTTGGTTCTTGACTTTTGCTTTTGTTTTGTATATCTTTACTTCACCCATATGTCGAAATTCCAAAAAAAAAAATGCCATGTTCAATTGCATATAATTAAGAATAGTAGTTTGCATATAATGTGTTGCAAACCTTTCCTCATTTGACTTCAACTACGCATAGTCTAACCATTGTGTTCACTCCAACAAATATATATCGCCAACAAATGCTATATCTCTCCTTCAATAATTGTCTCATTTTTTCACCTACATTCTTTAAAATTTGATCACTTAGTAGAACGATAATATTGTACTCACTTCCATTCTTTTAACATATTTCACATTTCTAGTATACTATATTAACATACATGATAGATGTATCCTCAACCAGAACACAATCCACATAAAATTAGTGCTCTCCAATAATAGGTTAAAACATTTATGAACCAAGTAACTCTCTTTAATCTTATTGTATTCTCATTCGTTGTTTATCCCTTGCTATTAATGCACTACTTTTATACTCATTTGTTAGAAAGCATGTTTCCTCTTATTCCTTTAGCATAGAATGCAGATCTAAACATTTAGAGTGCATCCAATTTAGTTAGATTACTTAATAGCGTGAACTAAATTTTTTACTCACTACACTCTCCCTTTTTGTTTTCCTTACAAGTGCAGCAAGCTAACTTCTAAAGGCCACTATTTTGACATACATACCTATTCAAAATCACATTTACAGGTATTATTCTAAATTTACTTTTACTCTATGTAACTTCTATACACACTTTTATTTAAACTACTACTTGTATGGTCGCATTCAAGAACATTGTTGCTTTCTGAAATATTATCGAATTAGTTAAGTATATTTTGTTGGGTATACAACATATTAATTTCACACTTCACAAAGTATGCTTTTTATACATCATTGAAAGTAAGTAATAGCTGCCAACTACAATTTACTTTTGCAAGGACTAGTTCGCTCTCTTGCCACAATGTTTTCTTTGACTGTGAACGCAATTAAGATGATCCATGATGGAAACGTAGACCTACAACCCCATCTACAAGCAATAGATATTTCAATGTTTGGACATGGGCCTGAACCAACCAATCGCTATATACTACAACTCTCTGATGGGGTGCATAATCAGAAGGCTACACTTCCAAAACAGTACAACCACCACATAGATTCTGAAGAACTACAAAAGGGCTCTATAGTTAAACTCATTAAATATAGCTGCCCTGTTCTTTGCAATTCAAGGTGAGCCATCATATTTTAGTAATTTGCTACAATATGCAAAATCAAAACTTTTAGATTATCTTTCATGAACTCCATTATTTTACATATCATCCTATTGATAATACTTCTTTATTTTACACTCATAGGTGGATCGTCATATCGGAATTAGAAATCATATGTGGGCCGCAAGATATCATTGGCGAGCCCACCAACCTCTTTGAACAGCAAACCCAACAAGTACAAGCCACGCCTATAAGCCTTGATAACAATGTTATAGTACCGCAACCACCTCTCCTGACAAAATATTCCTTGACTAAGGATGCAATCAAGCTGATGAATAATGGTAACCTAAACTTGCAACCCCATCTACAAGCATTAGAAATTGCACCGTTTGGCCATGCACTCAAATTGGTTGATCGATATAGAGTGGATCTCTCCGATGGGGTACATAAGCAGAAGGCAACACTTCCAACAAAGTACAACCAATGCATAGCTTCTAAAGAACTCCAGAAAGGATCTATACTCAAATTGATAGGATACAGTTGCCCTGTTCTTTGCAATTCAAGGTGAGCCACGCTATTTGCATGCATATCTACAAAATTCACAACTACCAATTTGTAGCCTAGCATTTTTATCAGCTCTACCACATTTAATTGTACTCAAAATACTGACTCGTTTAATCTTTGTAGGTGGATAGTCATCTCGAAATTAGAAATCACATGTTTGCAACATGACATCATTGGTCAACCTGCCTACCTGTTTGAAGAGCAAGTCCAGAAAGTAACTACTACAAACTCAACTACTCCATCTACAAGCATGAGTAACATTCCTATGGTGACAAAGCCACCTACTCAAAGGGCAATGTTTGGGTTAGCCTCTTCCCTACAAAAGAAAGACTCCCCATCCAATATTACGCCCATTAGAAATTTGAATCCATTTCAGACAAGGTGGCTTATAAAGGGTCGTGTTACCATGAAAAAACAGATGCACCACTTCAACACACAGAAGGGACAAGGGCAGGTCTTCTCTTTTGATATTGTTGATTGTGAGTGCACTGAAATACGAATAACATGCTTTAATGAAGTTGCAAACCTTCATTACATGAATGTACATTTTGGAGAAGTATATACAATATCTGGTGGGACTATTAAGTCAGCTAATAGGTTGTACAACAAACTGAATAGCCAGCTTGAAATTCTTTTAGTCGAGGAATCCAAAATTTCTCACTCAGAAGATGACCTTGCAATTCCCAAACATAAGTTCTCCTTCACACCCTTTAAGGACATTTTAGAATTGAACAATAATATCCTTGTTGATGTTATTGGAATAGTCATATGTGTGGACCCAAGCTCAACCATAAGGAGGAGGGATGGGACTGAAGTTCTTCGAAGGAGCATCAAATTGATAGATACCTCTTCATCTACCATTAATATTACTTTATGGGGTCCAACAACTGAAAAGGAAGGCAAGGAACTGCAGGAGAGCTATCACTTAAAACATGTGTCTGTACTTGCAATAAAAAATGGCCGTGTCACTGAGTATAATGGCAAGGTCATAAGCACGTTGGCAAGCACCCACCTATTTGTAAACCCAAGAATAGAGGAGGCCGAACAACTCAAATCATGGTTTGAACAGAATGGGGCTAATGTCACTCCATTGAATACACAACCATTGGATGCACCTCTCGTGCTTATGAGGAAATCAATTGCTGATATTGAAGAGCAAACTACCAGTGTGAAAAAAACTTTCCAATGCACTCTAAAAGCATCAGTGCAATACATAAAAACAAATTCATTATGCTATCCATCTTGCCCCCTTGACTTAGATGGAAGACAATGTAAAAAGAAAGTTGTCCAGAATGATGATCAGACATGGTATTGTTCCAAGTGCAAAGCTACTACTCCTAAATGTACCTATAGATACATACTCCAGCTAAAGCTCGCAGATCATACAGGAATATTATGGGCTGTTGCTTTTGAAGAACCAGCTACCAAACTCCTTGGAATCTCTGCAGATAATTTATACATGCTACAATTCAATTCTGGAACAGAAATTGAAGCTGAAACCATAGTGAAAGGAGTGTTATTCAAGCAATTTATCTTCACAATCACAAATTCCTATGATTCAAGTGTTGCTCAAGGACGGGTCAAATCAACAATCACAAAGGTCGACAAGCTAGATTTTGTTGCAGAGAATTTGCTCATGTTGAGTGAAATCGCTACTATGTCTCATATTGCTAGTGTTTAGATGTACCTCAAGCACTCATATAATGTATATGAAATTTTGTAACACCTTATATAGTATACTTTCTAGAATTTTCATTCCATACATGGAATTTCAAAATCACATGTATATTGAATATATTGATGTTATAAAAAATATGAAAATACTGTGATATGTTTCTTCTACCAAATTACTCATGTATATAGCATACCAATTGTATCTCAACAACTTTTCACAGAATATAGTGATCGAAGAACTCATCAAAATTAATGTTTACCTTCTTCAATTTTGTATGTATTTGTAATTGTTCATTTGATAATTATAGTTCATATTTCCTTTACAGATGGCGACCTCTACCCCTAAAAGCATACAATCCCGTAAAAGAACTCATAACTACTACATGCAACATAAAGAAGAAATCAACATTCGCCGTCATTTCGAACGCATAGGAAAACAAGCAATAGAAGCCAATACACCACCTTCCTTTCAATCAAACCAACACAACATTGACCCATACGAATGTGTATCCCAAAATGAACACACTTTCAACATAGGTTTGTCAGCATGCACACATGAAACAATCCACACACGGAAAAATCAATCCACAAGCTTACCGCATTCTGAACAAAACTTTATAGACGCTTCAAAAAGATTTCGTTCAAAACTAGATAAACTATCCAACTTACCAACTTGCACAATTTGCCATGAATGCTACCCAGGAATCCGTACCAACACAACACAAACCGGTCCAGTTTGTTTTAGATGCTTCCGTGAGACAGGTAGACATCGTTTCTCAGCAACTAATTTAATGGACCCAGGAGTACAGCCGTACGAGCTACGAACACTAACACAAGTCGAAGAAATGTTAATAGCACGAGTCAATCCAATAATACAAGTAACACATGCTCGTGGAGGCCAATACAAATATAGTGGCCACACAATTTGTTTCCCACAAGACATCAACACCATAGCAAAATACTTGCCACATAAAATAGAAAACTTGGATGTGTTGGTGGTTCGAAGAACCAATACAAGAGGTGACCATTATGACTGCTATGTAAGTAGGCATCGTGTGTGGGCTGCACTGAAATATAAAATCACAAATGACCCATATTACAAAGATGTCGAGGTGGATTTTGCATCCCTCCAGGAGCTCCCTGATACAAATACAGACATTTCCACTATGCTTCATAATATTAATGCTGACGATCACAATATTGTTGCTCCAATTAGTGCTTCCAAATTTAACGCAGACTCACCCGACACTGAATTCACTTGCTCCTCATCCTTCATGGCTAGGCTACCAAATAAACGTCGTGAACTAGAAATCATAAAAGAAACATTGCAAGTTAGAGATCACAATCACACCATTATAGATTGGCCAACACTTGAGTCATCACCAGTTAATGAATACAATACTGAAGGACTTCTAGACATGGCTTTTCCTTCTTTGTTTCCCAATGGCAATGCATTACATTTACAACCTCGCTATAGACAAATTGAAATGCATGAATATGTGTTGCACCTAATGAGGTTCCATGATAATAGATTTGGAAGGCACCCAAGGTTTAGATATTTTGTCTTGAATCTATTGATGCGTCACCGAAGCCAAGGTGTTGCCTCCATTTTTGTCAAGAAAAATGCTGAGGACTGCATACCAACTACCATAGACAGCCTTCGCCTCCATATACAAACATTGCCTGACACTAAACTAGCCGAACAACTGATGCATTACGGATCATCCCTTAGAGGGACACGAGCATATTGGAATAAGTCTCGTGGTGAATTGTCAAACATGATCAACCAAATAGGCTCCCCAACACTATTCTTCACCTTAAGTGCTGCAGACACCAAATGGCCTGATTTACATCAACTATTTACAAAGGGGGCAACCCAAACATCACTAAACAATAAAGATCGCATAGATAACATTGTTATGAACCCACATACCACATCCTTATACTTGCATCAAAGATTCACAGCGTTTCGTGAAGAAGTCTTAGAGAAACTATATTGCGCAACAAACTACTGGTATAGATATGAGTGGCAACATCGAGGGTCTGCACATGTACATGGCTTCCTTTGGATTGAGGGTGCACCAAACATGGACACTCTTAACTGGAGCAATCATACAGATGTAGACATAGCAAAATCATTCTTTGATAGATATGTCAGTGCTTGGAATCCTCGAAATCTGGGAGATAGAAGCAACACATTCCATCGATCTTCGCAAGACGATCCATGCTTACTAACAACACCCGAAATATTTGATACAAACACACTTACTGACTATGAAGAGTTACTTAACCGTGTCCAAAGACATACCAAGTGTTCTGAATCAACCTGCCTTCGCAAGAAAGGGAACAACATGGAGTGTCGCTATAGTGCACCCTGGCCTGAATGTACCAACTCTTCATTGTGCAGTGACGAAGCTGGGAAAAAAACCTATTGCCCTGCACGTAATGATGATAGATTGAATATACATAGTCCAGCAATGCTTTCCATATGGAGGGCCAATATGGATTGTCAGCCCGTGCTTTCAAAAACACTAGTTCTAAAGTACATTGCAAAATATGCCGCGAAGGCAGAAAGAAAATCTGAGAGCTGCCTTGATATGTTGACACGCATATGTCAAAAGCAAGCACCCCAAGACAAGGCACTTGCAGCATACCGAAAATTCATGTCCGAAATTATTGCTGATCGTGATATAGGTGCACAAGAAACGTGCCATATGTTACAAAAGTTGCCCCTTGTTGTTTGTAATCGTGATTTTATGGTGCTTAATGTTGGTAGAAAAGTTTTCAACCGAATCCAAACAAACCAAAACGAAATGCATTGGAGCTGACCTACATCCATAAATACACACAACGTCCTCTTGAAATGGATAAAGTAACACTACTTGAATCTGCACGAACATTCTCATTCTCATCAAGTCGCAAAGAGTACAAGTGGAAAGAAAGGAAACATAAGGCAATTATCAGTGTCTTCCCTCGATTTACTGCTATTCCAAAGGAGGATTCAGAACATTTTGAAACATTTTGTTGGAGTGAACTACTTCTTTACAAGCACTTTCGCAACATTGAAGCAGACATTGGTATCGAGAAAGAGAAAATTGTTGCAAATTGGAAGGAGATGAATTTACGCAAATACTGTGTGTGGCATGTTGACCGTATAGTTGATGAACAAGTAAGTCAAGAAGAGGAAGAGGAGCCAGAAGATCAAAACAATATAGGCAATACAATTCAATTGAATGAATGGGAGTTCTTATCGCAATTGGGTCTTGGTACTAGCGGGAATTTTAATTCCCTCGATATGCTTGGAAGACGTGACTTTGACACTTGCCACAACTGGAATGCCTGTACAATACCTCAACCGTTACATGAAACTGCAGAGCATTTCATATGCACAAACAAGGTGGACCAACATGATAGCCCAACACCCTTTGAGTTTAGCAACCTCCCATATCCACTCTCTCCCAAACAACAACTTGCTTTGACACTTGTTATGGACCACTACAATTCTTATGAAATAGAAAAACCATTGTACATGATCATACAAGGCACAACAGGAACAGGAAAATCCTATCTTATTCATTGCATTAAACACTCCCTTTCCAATTTAGTGCCACAACAACACAGCCCTCTCCTTGTTGTTGCTCCTACAGGAATCGCAGCATTCAACATACATGCTTCAACTATACATTCTGCCTTGAAGATTCCAATCAAAGAAATGCATCCATTGAAGGGTCAGTCGCTTGCAATGTTCCAACATAGCATGAGACACATAAAATACCTCCTAGTTGATGAGCTAAGCTTTCTAGGCCCAAAATTATTCTTAAAAATCGATACTAGGCTACGCGAGGCTTTCCCCCACCAACAACACTTATGCTTTGGTGGAAGATCTATCATTCTTGTAGGTGACTTTGCACAGCTACCTCCTGTAATGGACAAACCTATATATGTCGCCCACACAGATGCGAAAGCCCTTTGGGAACAATTCACTATTGTTATCACACTAGAAAAAATATTTCGACAACATGGAGACACACAAGCTCAAATTGACTTTCGAAGAACTCTACAAAACATCTGTAATGCAGAACCGACTGAACAAGACTGGGAGCTACTAATGTGTCGCACAAACAAAGAGTTATCACACAAAGAAAACAAGTCTTTCGACCTAGCAATGCACCTATTCCCGACCAATGACTTGGTTGGAACACACAACAAAAAAATGATACAGCTATTAAATCTTCCTATTGCACTTAGTATTGCAATAAAAACAACCCTACCATCAAAGATCGACAATGATGCTGACAAGCTTCCCCATGAACTCCTACTCTGTAAAGGCCAACGCATCATGCTAACTACAAACCTATGGACTCAAGCAGGCCTTGTAAATGGTTCTCTTGGACAAGTTGTAGATATTGTATACACGGAAAGCTCCAAACCACCAGATTTACCATTATATGTGGTAGTAAAATTTGATACTTACAATGGCCCACCTTGGAGCATCCATGCCCCAAAAACTATTCCTATATCACCCATATCACTAGGTGCTCAGAGGCAATTACCACTTTGCAGTGCATGGGCAATTACAATACATAAATCCCAAGGAATGACAATCGAAAGAGCAACAATCGATATAGGCAAAAAAGAAAGACAAGGATTAACTTTTACAGCTATATCTAGAGTTAAATCAATACACGGACTTAGGATCGACCCACCATTTACCTTTGATCGATACTCAAGAATGAAGAATAATCCATTCACAATTATCAGGAAAAAAGAAGAGCTCCGACTACGTCTTCTCTCTTTATGATGAGTACAGGTACACATACATTAACACCCCAGTCCCTCAAGAAAGCTATATTTGTTTTTCTTTTATCTTCACCTTACCATATTGATATACATAGAAACTATTATTTCTATACTTACCAAGCATTTGCAATCACATGCAGGTGGATGTTCTAGCTTCGTATACTCCTACAAATGGTTGCTCCAAGCTGGCGCATTTGCAATCACATGCAAGTGGATGTTCCAGCTTTGTATACTCCTACAACTGGTTGCTCCAAGCTGCGAATCCTCCTAAAGTATTGGTCATTTTTAAGAAATACAAAGACTGTATCACATTCAATACAATATTGAGCCACTTCCCATCCCTCCATGAAAATACAACAAACCCCTTTGCATACAATCCATACTACCAAATTGATCCATATCAAGAACATGAACCAAAGCATATTTCAAGCAATACCACGCAAAATCAACATCAAGAATCCAAACATCCAATAAACCATATACATATACCACCTACTATTCCATCCACCCATGAGATGCTCACTCCTAAATGTACATGTAGTTGTTCCACAAAAAAAAAAGAGTCAACATTTGGGAGACTGTAGAGTCCTTATGATAAAGCTGCTATCAATGCTACCACACTTCATACCTTCAACCATGATTCACACATCATCCCATCCACCAAAAAAAAAAAAGGGACAAATAAATTCAAAAAATTCGACAAATAATATGCAGATGGATACCATAAAATACAACACAAAAACATCCCTACCAATCTCCATCAGTAAAAGAAACTATGGGGAAAAAATCAAGAAGGGAAGCTCTTCCATCAAATAAAGTCCAATAGTGCACAAGAAAGATTTAGTAAAAGAAAGTCCAATGGTGCACAAAAAAGCTTCAATAGCAACCAAAAAAGACATATGCACACATTTTGGCCCAAACAAATCACCAAATCCACCTACCATTGCTTGCCTCCCAAGTTTGGAAAAAGAAAATCCAAACCATCAACCGTTAATGTACACCATCATAAGTTGGGACATCCATGATATCCAAATCTCAGAATAACCATGCATTGACAACAACACTTTATCATAAGGACTCTTATGGCTCCCTAATCGAGATGTCTACATCTCAATGAGATTGCAAAAAAAAAACAACAGCTACATGTGGCAAAAGAGGTACACGCATCTTACTCCATCCACAATAGATCCAACACTCCATCCTCCTTATCCAAATTAAATCAATTCATCCATGTACCACCTACCAAATCCATGTTTACCCATCACCCCCCACATTCTGAATCCTCCTAATCTTGATTGACATTCGATCTACACCTTACACCTGCTTATGGTAAATTTCTTGATATGGATCATAATCATTCACTGCACCACCATTATACAAGTATTCTCCAGATACCCACACGCACTCCAAATAACACCCCCAGCCATCCTTTCCATACCTTGCATTTCCATTGACCAATCCGTTTATTCCATGCACCCAACACTACATTCCATGTACACTCCTACAACAACAACACTATTGAAGCAAACATCATGCAATATATCCATCTATTCCAAAAAAAAATGTAATGATTCGTGTTCTCAATCTATTACTGAGATTCAAACATTGTATAATCACATTGTATATTTACCTACTACTATCTTCTAATGTCAAACATTGTTACCTTTGCTAATGATAATTTGCATGTCTCTCCCCTTCTTACTTCTCTATATTTTTCTATCGGCGTAACCCTTGCACCCCCTCCGGTGCAAGTGCTAGTATGTATATATGCACGTTGACATGCTCTTTGTTGGGTTAAGGATGACATCGACTCCACACGGTTTTCAAGGTTTGAGCGTCCATTGATTAAATTGATTGGGAGATAGTAGCTAGGTTTTTCTATGTCAAGCCACCACCCTAGTCACAGTGTGTCATCATTGGTCTTGGTTGTTATGTTGCCATGTCTCCGTGTTCTTTATTTTAATTCAAGTTAAATGGCTTATGTTGCTTAACTATTGATTAAATGCTTTTGATTATAATGCTAGGAATGTTAATTACTTTATTAATTAATTTAATTTAGTTAATAAAATAATCTAATATTGGATTAGATTTATTTTATTGGTTAATTAAATTAATTGTGTGAATTAATTTAAGTTATTCCTTGAATTAAAAGTGTTAAAAGATTTAAATTAGTTTGTGTGAAAAGAAGGTTTTAAAATATGTTGAATTCTATTTAGAAATTTGGAGGTTTGTTTTAAGTTATTACAAAAATACAAATGTTTTCAATGCAATGACTTTGGGGTAGAAAAGATATTTTCAGAAATAGTTGACTAATTTGGGGAAAAGATATTTTGAGAAGATTGGAATTTGAATTGAAATTTGAATTTGAGTTTGGAAATTTGAGGGAGAATATATTTCATTTGGGGGTTTTTGGAATGGGGAATGGGGTTTGCAAAATAATGAGAAGAGGGCTTTTGGATTTTTTTTGGATTGAATCTTGGTTGAAGGATGAAGATCTTGGGAGGAGATTGGAAAATAATGGAAACAACAAAGGATCTCACACCAATTTGTTCTTCAAGCTCTTGAATCAGGTTTTATTCTTGTTTTGTGTTTTAAATTTCTTCTTCTCAATCTTCTCCTCAAGAAAATTTGCCCAATTTGGGCTGTGGAATGATATATTCATGTCAATAACCAATTATACTTTGCATATAAAATATGTGTAGGCTGGAAACCTTTATTTAAAGATTTGTTTTTTTTTTAAAAAGAGATTGCTGTGTGAGATTCGTTCTGGGTTTTACTAGAATAGAGTTTTGATTTATTTTTTTTTCATTGTTAAATGAAATTGTGCTAATGAAAAATGTTTTTTTGCTTTTAAACGAAATTATGTGAATGAAAAATAAAATTTATTTTTAAATGTTGTGGGGGTGGGTGTTGCTTTACGGCAGCTTGATGGAGAGTGCTACACGTGGTGGCCGTGCACCCAGCAGCCCGCAGTTGTGTCTAATGGGGCTGCTGAAGCGACAACACATGGGTGTTTGGGGAAGCCACTTAGCCATAGAGGTTGCATCCCTGATTTGGAGTTGTGACCCTTGGCGAGATTAGGGCTTCGGCCCTTAGAATTTTATTTTTTTAAAAAAAAAAAATCGTTTTATGTTTATATTTCTTTTTATATACATTTTATATTATATGTATATTTTATAATATTATATATATATAATATGTATATGTTATTAAAATATATATATATATATATAATATTTTTAATTAAATAAATTTTGTTATATGGAAATTTTAAATGGGAGTTTAAATTTATATTTAAATAATTTATTTATATGCAAATAAAATAATATTTTATAAATTGACATATTAAAATAATGTTAAATAGTAAATAGAAATTTTAAATTGATTATGTGATTATTACAGTTGAAGGAAATTGATGTTTTAATAAATAGTCATAAATCTTAAAAGAATTGATTTTAAGCAATTATTTAAATGTATATTTAAGACAGTTTATATATGTTAAATCATAAGGATTTTAAAGATAATTATTGTCGTGCTATTGAGGCTGAGTGGAATTTAGAAAATCTAATGTTTTATTGGAAATATTGATTTTAATTGAGTAATTATCCTATGTTGCAATATGGATTAAGTGATTTAATTTAAATATTAAAATATCTTGAGTTTGAATATATTAGTGAAACTTAGAGGTAACGAATGTTTTATTCAAATCAGATGGCTTTATTGTCAAATATTGGATTTATTTATAATTTGGTTCTGATTATTACGGATAATTGAGACAAATTAAATTTAAGGGATAGATTCAAACATAAACTATTTTAAGAAGATTTTGTTATGTAGTAGAAGAAAAAGTGGATTTTATATTCAAAGGATTTATTTAGAATGTGGAATTTTAATAGTCAAATGATTTATTTTAAAAAGGTAGATTTTAAATGTTCAAGTGTTTTCATTTTCAAGGTTGACTTTTCTTAAAATATGTAATTGGGAAAGCGAAATATACTATTGGTTTGAACCCCCTTAAAGTTGTCAACATGCCTTGAGTTACTATTGAGTTGTGCGGATAAGGTTAATTAATTACTTAATTTCTTGTGTGACGTAATTGATTGACTTATTATTTAATCTAAATGTTTTGTTAAACAAATGGTTTCATTTATAGTATATGATTGTGAAACTAGAGAAATGATTGTTTATTTTAGTCAAATGACTTTATTTATTAAAACGGCTTGATTAGGAAATCTAATTGTGAATTTAGAGTAAATGATCTATTCTTTGAATATTTCTATGTTGTGAAAAGAAATAAGTTTATTGATTGGTTTAATTCCAATTCGATGATGTTATTTATTAAAATGTCTTGATATTGGAATACGGTTGTGAAATTTAGAGTAAATGATGTATTCATTGAATATTTCTATGTTGTGAAAAGAAATAAAATTATTGATTGGATGATTGCAAGTGATGGAAACTGTGTTTGGTGGGATCTAGGAAATCTGAACATTAGCTTACTTAAGTGTCTGAAATGTTTTTAGTGTTTAATTGTTCATCTTCAATGTTGGTGGGATAGAGAGAATGTCTTGAAAGCCTTCTAGATAGGGGTTCATTATTGGTATGGGTGGTTGTACATGAGTCAACCTTTGATATGTACTTTGGTTTCTGTGTTATGAGATAAGTTTGTTTGCCAAAATTACATCTTTAGATATTTAAAGAAAGTGTGATTATATGTTTGTTGACTTTAAGTCATTTCTTGTTGATCATGTAAGTCTTCCAGTTGTGTTTCTTGAGATGATGTTGTTGCCCTTGTGATTGGTTATTGTCTTTCTTGGGTAGTGCATGAGACTTGTATCAGTGGAAACCTAGTTCTTCGTACGGGTTGTGTGACCTTGTGATTAAAGGTTGAGTCATGTTTTCAATTCATTATGTGGGTTATCATTATGTTAGTCAACCTTGTGTTAGCCTTGGGTAGTGCACGCTTTGTTTTCAATTATGGACATCTATAGTGATGTGTTACCTTTTGAGGTGTTTGGACTATTTGTGATAAGTGTTAGTGCATTGTCTACCATTGGCATGTGGTTGAGTTATGTGTTGTTGATAGGGGAGTGGCTTTCAACGAGCGTCGGGCCCAAAGTGGTTCCAGGATAACTCGTGTGAGAGTTAGTTAATTAAGTGAAAATTAAAATAACTTATACTAGGGAGAGAGTAGCTTTGAACATTAATAAGATAATTTAGCCTCGCTCATTGGCTCAAGGGCTTGTACGAGACTTGAGATGAGTCGGGAAGGCCTGGAATGGCAAGATCGTTATCTTGTCTTCTCGAAAGATAACAGATTCCGCTCTGGTGTGCATATGGCGTCGGGTTCATGAGAGGTTACCAGGATATCCCTAGAGGGGGGTCGGGACCTAGGAAGAACACCATTGGATAACCAATGCAGCCTTTGCGATGACACTCCTCCTATGACAACAGTCGGTATGGTGTTGTACTGTTGGTTTATTTTGTACAGTGATTATACTCAATTTTGTACTCTGGAAGCATTCTAACCACGATGTTAAGTGATGTGGTATTTGTTCTTGTTTCGGTTCAGTTGTGCTAGCCTGTGTCTAGAGGTAGATGGTCTTGTCTAGGAAATCCTTGCTACTATCTCCTAGCACGGGGGGTGAGCCTTTTGGTTTCACTTGGTTAGGTGGAACGTGCACCTTCCTTTGTTGGTTTTTTTTGCTCTTATATGTGGATGAGACTTTCATGTTGGAGAGCTCGTTGGATCCAGATGCTACTCTGGCTTCGTTCTTTTCAGTTGATCTTTATTCTTTTACCCCTCATTTGTTATCGAGGTGGAATTTGTAAATTGTAATCATGATTATTGGATTTACCTCATTCGGGGAATAAGTGTTGTA